>JAGKTI010025768.1:975-13846 GCA_018397915.1 Birgus latro
AAAGAGAGAGAGAGAGAGAGAGAGAGAGAGAGAATGTTTTACACCACAAAGTTGACTTAATTACTATTGGTCTTAGGCGAATTCAGTCGAGTTACTGG
Organism: Birgus latro; assembly: GCA_018397915.1. Taxonomy (NCBI): domain Eukaryota; kingdom Metazoa; phylum Arthropoda; class Malacostraca; order Decapoda; family Coenobitidae; genus Birgus; species Birgus latro. The sequence goes on from JAGKTI010025768.1 coordinate 1,074, forward strand.
CAAAGCCAGAGAGGGCCTCAAGGAATGCATAGGTCTCCATGGCTATGGGACCAGGAATTCCAATAGTTCTTACCTTCTGGATTTTCCAAAAACCCATAAGTTGAGAATTTCTCGATCCTGTTTTCAGTAGCCTTATCTTCACTTCTGGACTTTGTACATTTCAGCGTGAGTGGAGTTGCTAGGAAGACTGACCACATCCTTGTAAGTACTCTGTGGATGGCTTTCAAAACTGCATCGTTTTCTCTAGGGCCTTGTTGTGTCACTTTGGCAGTAGCTGGTCAATGTGCTGGAGAACATCCAGGATCGAGGAGGCGATTTGTCTCTCTAGAGATACTGGTTGCAGCTGGTGAGTCATACTGCCTAACTGACAGGGGCTCGGGACTTGTCAGGCATGAGTTTTGCTGAGAAGGGATAGGTATGATTTTTGATTTACAAATTAGGTTCTGAAGAGGCTCTGCTCCAGACCTGCTTCTCAGATTAACTCTAACTGAACAACAAATAGACAGTTTGTGTCAAGGGCGTGTGAGAATTGGCCTCGCTGGACTAAGTACTTTGAGCAGCTGCACAGGACAGACCACCTCCCACTCTCAGTGGAGAGCTTATGTTGACTGGTGTGCAAACTAGAAACTGCTGTCCTACCAGTCAACAATGTAGATGATTTCAGGAAGGCAGTAGCTACGATGAAAAGTGATAGAGTGTCTGGTGTTTGTGACATCCATATAGAACTGATCTGAAACTGGAGGCAAAGCAATGATCTGGAGATTATATGCAGTCATGGAAGTTGTTTGGCATACTGGTGTCATTTCTCCTGACTGGGCAAGGAATCTTGTCATCCATATCTGGAAAAGGAATGGAGGCCAGCGTGACTGCAGTAACTTTTGCGTTGTAATAGTGCTCAGTGTGCCAGGCAAGGTTCTTGTTCAAATTTTTTTTGTGTATCCAAGGTCATTTGCTATAGTTTCAGAGGCACAAACAAAATGGATTCATGCACAAGACATCTATAGTTGACTGGATCCTACAAGATCAATTTCTCATGGAAGGCCATCATGGGTTTAGGCAGGAACTGATAGCTACCTATGCCGATCTCAAGAAGGCATCTGATTCAGTACGGAAGGCACCATGGGAGCTCCTGTGACTCCGTGGGATCCCTGTGAGGATTATCTAGCTCATAGCTGGCCTGTATTCAGACAATGAGAAAACTGTTAAGTGCAAAGATGAAACATCTGCTTTCCAGTAAATTATAGAGTAAGAGAGGGATGTGCCCTTGGCAACTCAACACATGATATGGACTAGATACTGGCCCAGGCATGAATCAGAGATTGCATGATGCGTCAATTGGCAATTTTATGGCTGCTGACCTTGACTTTGCTGATGATGAGTGTCACTGGAGACATTCAAAAAAGTTCTCGAGGCACTCCTGAGCAGGTGAAACCACTGTAACTAAAAAAAAAAGATCTCCTGGGCCAAGATCAAGATCCAGAAATTTGGTCGCCAGTTGGATGAAGTGATACTATCTGTTCAGGTATGTGGTGAGTATACTGGGGTCTTGGAGAAATTTTTTGATCTTAGTAGTATTAACTAAAAACAACGGTAGGTCAAACAGTGAGATTTCTCATGGCACTGACCTGGCTTATGGTGTTGCGGACTTACTTAGTTCGAGCATTTACCGTAATTAGTATTTGTACAGGATGGAAATTCTCATTTGGGAGGCACTGGTGTTCCCTGTCTTGCTTAATGGGTGCGAGACTGAGTTGTTGTTGTTGTTGTTGCTGTACTCCGGTCTGTCTAGCCAATCAGACCCAACAACTATAGACCAGCAGCAACATTTCGGTTGCAGACAACGCCTCACCAGGATCGCAACAATGTCCTTCCACATGGTGAGGTGCAAGGAAAATGCAGGAGGCATAGCCCAAACCTTAAAATGATGAATTGTGTATAGGAGATCTATGTATGTGAGTAATGGTCTCAGTCTAGACTTTGACAACTTGGTAAACAAGGTTGATTTCCTTGCCTGGGAATGTTGTGCAAGGCCAACTACCAGGCCTCAGCCCCACGTTACTCTCACCGTAGTGCCTCCCGAGACGATGATAATCATCCGTCTACTAACTTTATTGTGAGTTAATCGGTGCTAATGCTTGCCCAAAGCTGACCCTGAGTAGTACTTTGGAGTACCAGATTTAATCCTTTGATACTAAGTACTCTCGCAGGATCGTGGAATATTGCTCGTACAATTGGGGGTGTAAGAGGCAAATGCTCCTTGAGAATGTATTGAGGCCTAATACCTGAATGATACGTGAACGTCATCTCCAGTCATATGGGCACATGACGTCCCCCTGAGGGTGGTCCTGTTTACAGGGTAATTAATATATTGGAGCGTCAACCTGGAGTGGAGGAGACCACAAAGAAAGCCACAAAGCTAGCGAATGGTGAAAATTGATCGTTCTTTTCTGAAGATACTTTGGGATGCGTGGCAATATTTACCCTGAGTGAGTGGGTGGCGGTATCATGAATATGAGCAGTCTCTTCAATCAAGGTTAGTTTTCTGTTCTGTTAAATAAAATTTTGTTGGTACTAAGAACAGATAACAGTCTTATCAGGCAAGGTAGCTGGATTCTGTTTAGCTGAGTTCTGTACTGAGTCAAATAAAGTTGTGCTGTAGCAAGAGGAAAGTAAACTTCGTCAGTCAAGGTTAAAATATTTTATGCTTTTAATAAATTCGCCTAACAGTAAGAAGAAAAGGGGCGTTTTCTGCAGTTGGGGTTAAAATGTTCTTAACTTGTTAACTGTGAGGTTTTCGCTCAGGTTTAATAAAACCGCCCAACGGTAACGTGAGGAAAGACAGTCTCTTTTCGTAACACCAGAACAAAAGCAGCTTCCTCTCGTAACTGTGATACAGCATTCTTCTTTTCTCGCCGTCATGATTTTTCTCTCATACCATATTCAAGAACAGACATTAACATGAGCGGGTACCGCAGCTTCTTTCCACTGTAAAAAGGAGAAAAAATATACTGTATATATATGAGCCAATCCTACATAACCTCCTTTGAGGAGTAGGAGGCCAAGGCTAAGATACAATAGCAGTACATTAAAGGCTAGGTAACAAGCGTTCTTCCAGTGATGAAATTAAATAATGATAAAACCTAGTCACCTATCGGGGATTGAACCAATTCAAGTCCGTCACTCCGACCAGGTCGATATACCACTAACAGGGAGGACTCATTGAATGCGACAACCACATCCTTCTTCAAACACTTTCGACATTATTATGCATATTCTGCTTATTGTTATTCATAGAATTACTTCTTCTTCTTCTTCTTCTTGGTTAATCATCATCAGCCATCATCATCCGGACCTCCTTTCCCATCCTAGGGTAGGGTGAGGCATAGAATCGTCCAGACAGCCTAAGTTTGCCTAATCCATTGGGCGATGCTTTCATTCACTCATCATTCAAGCCTGCGGAATCCTGGCTCTATGTGATACGCCAAAAACTTTCATCACATTCTGTAGCTTTACATATGCGTATCCGATAAGGTCAATCCGGACGCTGTCACGTTAAAAGGGGATGCCAAATCCCTGGTCATGCAACTTTTTCTCACACCATTCATCTAGCCAGCTCGATCTTTTGTCAGTTTCCTAGCCTCACCGACTTCCATACCTCTCTTCCTCACACACTCATCCACCATATCCCTCTACCTTCTCCTTGGCCTACCTCTCCTCCTTCCTTCTTCAAATTCACCCAGATATACCCTTTTCACCACTCTGTTGTTATCTATTCTCTCCACATGACCATACCATCTCAGTACATTCTCTTCGATACTGGTGTCCACAGACTTCCTCACTCCGCATCTTTCACTCTCTGTACACCACATACATTCCTCAGCAGTCCCATCCGCACTGCTTTCACTCTTGACTTTTCATTATAATGCCACGCCATATTCTCACGTCCATATGTTAAAGTTGGCACTAACACTCCTTCATGTAAGCCTCGCGCAGCTGCAACACACAAGCCTCTGTTTCTTATCAAGGCCTTCATAGCACCAGCTACTTTCCTTCCTTGTGTCAATCTACTTCCACTTCTTTTGCACATTTTCCTCTCTTTTCTGGCAGTGTACCCAGGTATTTGAACTCTCTCACCAACGCCAGTCTCTCTCCATTCACCGAAACATCGCACTGGGAGCCACCTTCTCTCTCGATTACAACCACTTTACTCTTTTGTACATTTACTCTCAAGGCACGACGCTCACAGACATTAGCAAAACTCTGCACTACTCTGCCAAGTTCTTGTCCGGTATTTGCAAGTAGCACTGCATCATCAGCATACAACATATTTGAGATATTCCATCCATCACCATTCATTACCAACGCCATCCCCCTCTCTATTACTCTTGCTTTTACTTCTCACATGCCTCACTACCATCATAAAAACTCTTGGCGGCACTTAGCAGCTTACCGTCTGCACCGTACATATGCAAAACCTTCCACAAGCCTTCTCTGTTTACTTTGTCGTATGCTTTTTCCAGATCCATAAATGCCATAAAAACCCTATAGTCCTTTTCACACTCCTTCTCCACTATTTGCCTCACTGGTATTTGATCCACATATCCTCTGCCACTCCTAAAGCCACCCTGTTCATCACTCACTAGGACTTCTGATATCTCTCTTACTTTCTCTATAATAATTCTTCCATATACCTACCCTACAACACTCAGTAAACTTATACCACGATAATTCTTGCAGTCTCTTCGCTCACCTTTTTTTTTGTACAGGGGTACAATCACAGCCTTTTTCCACTCAGCTGGCACAGTTTCATTTATCCATGCCTTCTCACATATCTGCAACAAGCATTTCTTTCCATTGTCTCCACTACAGGTTATCATCTCTGCATACACCTCAGCAACTCCAGCTGCTTTCCCATTTTTCAGCCGCTTCACAGAGTTCTTCACCTGTGCTAGTGTCACGTTTCCTGGCACTGCATTCCTTCTCTGCACACACCAAAACCAATTAAGTTAACAGTGGCTTTGCTCTCTCCATTCCCATTCATCAGACTTTCAAAACATTTTTTCCATCTGGTCCTTACTTCATCCCCATGGTTAATACAGTTGATTTAATAATCTTCATATTATTGTATATATTCTGATTTTCATTATTCATATCTTACTCATTACCACTGTCCGCCTTTAGCAAGGCGAGGCGATATGCGTGCGCGCACGTGCGTCTGTGTGTGTGTGTGTGTGTGTGTGTGTGTGTGTGTGTGTGTGTGTATTGCCAAAAAAAACATCGAAAAGTTGAGGACGAAATTACCCCAAAACTTGTGTGTGTGTGTGTGTGTGTGTGTGTGTGTGTGTGTGTGTGTGTGTTTGTGTGTGTGTGTGTGTGTATTGTCAAAATTTCTCGAAAATTTATGGACGAATTTTCACCAAACCTTCAGCAAATAGCAAATGTGTGGTTGTTCAGAACTCTATTACTTTTTGGTGAGGATTTGATCAGAGACAACTGAATGCCAACCGTCATATATTTATTATGGTTTGGCTATTGTGAAACACGGTGACTGATTTCAATAGAGCTTTACAAATATTCGTCAATTCTGATTTGTAGTAGTTTGTACCTTAGCCAACAACATATCTTGGGGGGCGATTAGCATTTGGCCTGCGAGATGCTTTTTTTTTTTTTTTTTTTTTCGAACGTTTATTCTAATTGTCATCATTATTCCTACTGTTTTTTTTTTTTCTCGTTAACAATTAATACAAGCAATCGAACTGCATGATCTCGTTGGAAATGTCCCACTGTAGGTGAAAGAAAAGCTAGTGGTAGCTGGGATATAATACTAGAGTTGTGCTGATTATGAGAGGGAGTGTGATGACTATACTACCCCTAAAGACTTAAATCACCAGCATAAAATCGTGTGACGATAGCTCGAATAGAATACAGAAGGGGTTATAATTATGTAATGTCTGAAAAGCTGTGTGTACATGAAATGATATATATTTCAAACTGTTAAAACGTTTAATAACTTTGGGTTATTTGTCATTATTACGTGAAGTTTTGGTTGAATTTCGCTCTCTTGTGTGTCCAGGAAATGCTTAGGATTAATACCATACCAATCGCTACAGAGGACCATTAAAGAGACAATATTTGCCAAGTCACAATCACTCTCAAGGCTGCAACATGCAATTATCAAATTTACATCTAGTTTCAAATGCACTACTGGGTGAACAGGGGTAAAGTGGATACAACTTTATTAGGTACATGTGAGAACAAGCCTGCATTTTCTATGGATGTACCTATGTCACCAAAATATATTTTCAATGCCTAACCTAATCTGAATCAAAACTGGCAGGTTCACTGTGCATGGTTCTAGAAAGAGGTGATTTTGATTATCCGGATCAAAAGTAGCACATACATTGTGTATGAGTTTAGTAAGATATGTTAAGACTATCGCACAGACTGAAATTTGTCAAGGCCAAAATTCAGGATATTTCACTATCTTATGAATGCCCTGTTCGTTTGCATAAAAACTGGCAAATACACTGTGCGCTGAGATGGAAGTGTTGATTCAAACAGATCGGGTAAAAATCAAGGTCACGGGTCGACGTTGATATTTGTGTGTGACGTCGTTGCACTGTCTTAGCAGCCTCACTAGTTGGTACTGTATAACACATCCCATTGCCGAGTTTTATCATGGGTAAACTGTAGCGCTGTATAATACCAACGAAAGTCCACGAAAACCGTGTCCTCGTAAGGTGTTTCCTTATAACTGTCTGCACTCCTGGCAACAGAACAAAGTTTGTCCAAAAGTCTGACCTGCCTAGGAATCAAACTCTAGTTTTTCCAGCTGCGAGATGGATGTCCTGACTATTACACTAGTTCCTTCATCATGTCCTGTCGAAGTTGTAAACGACGGCTGGGAGTCACCAAATGTGATCAGTTCTCAAATAAGTCAGATTTTTATATGTAACTAGAAAAAGTGGCAGGGAAAGTTTCTGCGCTCCATTTTCCCTCCCTGTAGTAACAAAAACGGCAGTTATCTGCCTGGAATTAAAACTTATAGGAAGACAAAGAAACAAGGAAGGAGTCTAGAATGTCGTTGACTTCCCAGCGAAAATAAGTATTACATAGGAATGGCAGGTGAAATGATTCAGTCCGATGATGAATCTTGATCAGGTAGACGATTCTAATGGAACTGCAGTTTCGTTGTGGAAGAATACATAATTACTTGAGAAACTGATTCACACCATGCAGTCACCTTCCTTCCACTGTGGTCCTTGACGCAGCTGCTACAGTAACTAGACTTCACATAGCATTCAAACAAGTCACATTCAAAATATCCTTCCACATCCATGTCAACGACTAGTGCAACAACTAGCCACAAACAATCACTAAGCTACGTGACCATTCACTATCTCTTAATTGCCTGACAAATATTATAGGGTACGGACACTGCATGAAAAACTATGAACAAATGAACCGAAGCCACCTCTCTAAATCTGGGTGCTTGTCTTGGATCTTTACCTGTGAATTAACTCTCTGTGTAACCCTGATTCGTATTTTTATGTAAAAAAATAAAGGAAATATAGACGGTCTTGATTCTGCGGAGAGTCTAATATGAATTTACTTGATTTTATACACCATGTAAACGTGCTCTTACAGTGGTATCTTGTGGGTGATGGCTGTCGAGTTTTGGCGGTATGGAGTAACATTTCAACCTTGGCAGAGTGATGCGATTAACATGATATTGTCTGCAGTATCAAGTGATGTTGTAATACCGGCACTAATAATTCTAGTCAATGTTTGATTTATTTTTCATCAAAAATATGCGATCCTTGTCCTCATAATATGGTGTAATGTAAAGGATGGTATTGGCGATGTAACAGGCTTCGGAAAGCGGATATCACCATCCTTCGGAAGGAAGGAAAGAATGATAAAGAAATAGCACCAAGTCAGAAAGTGGCTATGCGGCATTAAGGCCCAAGGTAACAGGGGGAATGATTATAATAAATGCAAAATATAGAGATAGACTCTGCGTTTCCATATTCTGCGCTGACAGATTCTACCTTGGCGGATTCGGCGTTGATAAAATCGGCGTTGATATACAGTATGTGGCGTTAATAAATTTGGCGTTGGCAGAGTCATCCCCAGTCCCCACCACGCCCTCCCCTTCAGTCGCCACTTACGACACGCAAGGAATATGAAGGAAGTATTCAACTTCCTCTGTCCCAGGGATCCACCTACCATAGAGGGTATAATCCTTCGGAGTGGTAGTGTGGTTGGTGTATTCTAACCTTACAAAAAACAAAAAAAAATCGCCGCATTACTTATTTTTCAAATGAATGTATGTAAACAAAATTATCAAATGTTTGGCTAATTACGGAAATTTTACAAAGGAATATGGAAACGAAAACAGTGACAACATTTACAAATGTTTGAGAATGATGACTCATATTATTACAATGTCTACTTAATGGCCGTCTCGGAACTACAAGGTCCTGTCTTCATGATGCACAATGATTTACATGGTCGTTACCTCGCCAGCTATGTTGGAGTTGGTTAAACATTTACCCCTGTTTGTTTGTTTGTCCATAAGATATATAAAAATGTTATTGCTGAACTTCATTGAAATTTTGTTGATGTGTGGATCATTGGCCAAGGAAGAGCTTGGTAAATTCTGGTGGTGATCTGAGTTGTCTGCTATAGGCGTTGGAGGAGGCATGCGCTCTCTGAATAGGTCTAAGTTGTTGTTGTTGTTGTTGCTGCTGCTGACGTAAACTCCGTGAGATATAGGCCGAGGCTGCCCTTTTCCTGCTGTGCCCCATCCTCCTTTTAAGTGATAGCTGGGTAGTTAAGAGATATCTGCACAAACAGGCAGTTCCACTACCTAGCTATATCAGCCCCATCGCGTAAGGGTGTCCCTATCAGGCACCACATGTGTCTGTCGGGATATGGGAGGCAGATGCTAAATACTTCTGAAAAAAAATGACCCACATCAGTCACTGTGAAAACAGATACCATCTACAAATAATTTTGGCAAGGACTACAAACTTCGTATCTGAAGCAGTGTTCTCCTAAATATAAATTACGTAGTTTCGTTTATAAAGGCCCCAGTATGCTTGCATATGTCACTTTTGGTCATCAAATGGGGCTCTCCACGTTACTCGCTCTCAAGCAGCCTCTCTATTCAGTCCCTTGTCGCAGAGGACACACTGTATAACCACGTCCCAGAAGGGATTCATTCGGATGTCAAATTGAGAATACTGAGAAGTTCTGTGCAGTGTATCAGTAAAAGGGCAAGGGTGACCAGCCTCACAATTTCCCTGTGTGGCATGATGTGGTCAATAAATCCAAGACTTCCCTCTGCTGTAAACTTTTATGGGTCCCATCCAGATGGAGCGCCTTAACCCACAAAAGTACCAAGCGTCATATGGTTACCAGCAAACATAATTAATAGTTTCCTGAATTACAAGAAACCATATTGATTATCTCTTAATGTAGAGTCACTTTAAGGTTGCACTACAGCTGATCGAGTCGGGTGCGGGGAAGGGGATGGGTCCATTATGATGTGGCAGTAAACCAGTTCTTTCTGTCGGGCCCTGCTTGCGGACAGGGTTGCCATTTTAGCGCGAAACGCGCTAGATTTAGCGCGTTTTGATGATAGTTAGCGCGATAATTTTGAAAATAGCGCCGTGGCGCTATTTGGCGCGTTTTTACCCAATTTACCTCCAGATTTAGCGATTTTACCTACATTTCAAATATACAATACTTAGTTTTCCTGGAACACTTTAAGGTATCAGAAAAAGTAGTTTAATTTTTTTTTACAAAGTGATAAATCACGCAGTTTGTACTATTTACTGTGTGGACTCATGTACATGTGGAGCAAAGTTGGACGTGTCCACGACGAGTGAGTTCCCTCACTTCCCCATACAATGCTCCTGCCTCGTCGTGGACTGGTCAGTAGAGAGTTAAACCTCGGTTTGATAAGTTGTTGCCACTTTTGTCTTCCTCGATTAGCCTATTATTTCTGACTGCCTACATCATGAGTAGCAAAATTAAAAAATACTCACAACACTTCAGAGTTCAGTGGCTAACTGACTCTAGGTTTAAAGACTGGCTATTAAAAGTAGACGGAGACGACACGAAATGTTTCTGCAAGTACTGCAAATGCACGATAGCTGCAAAGTTGAGTGATTTAGAAAGGCACAAAAAGACATTGAAACACAAGAAGGCTGAGGAACCATTTTCGTCACAAAGACAACCCAAACTTCAGTTTGTGAAACCAAGTGAAAGTGTACATGAAACTGAAGCAGGCTTGTGTTTGTTCATAGCTGAACATTGCTCCTTGAGAGTAGTGGATCATTTAAGTGCGCTCTGCAAACATCATTTCTCGGACAGTAAAGGATGTAAAGACCTAAAACTGAAAAGATCAAAGTGTAGTGCTGTTGTGTGTAATATACTTGCTCCATATTTTGCACGTGATTTGAAAAATGACATTGGAAACAGTAAATTTAGTTTACTGATAGACGAGAGCAATGACATATCTGTAACCAAGCTTCTAGGTATAGCTATTTGTTATTGCTCGGAGGGAAAAAAAACTTGTGGTTACATTCTTGGACCTAGTTGAGTTGAGAGAATGTAATGCTGATGCAATCTGTCATGCACTGAAGGATTCTTTGAAACGTAATGGACTTGAGTTGCAGAATCTTATTGCCCTTGGCACTGATAATGCTTCAGTTATGATTGGTGTCAATAGTGGAGTTTATGCAAGGCTAAAATCTGAAATTCCTCATCTAATGTTAGTCAAATGTGTGTGTCACTTACTTCAGCTCGCTGTTTCTCATGCTGCTACCGAATGTCTACCTAGGCATTTGGACTTCTTGATCCGAGACACATATAACTGGTTTTCACATTCTGCAGTGCGCCAAACTAGATACAAGGAACTGTATGGACCAATAAAGAAGGAAAACCTCCCTTGAAACTAATACAGATTAGCCAGACCCGATGGATGTCCATTGAATCTGCAATTCTAAGAATAGTGCAGCAGTGGACTGAGCTCAATACCCATTTTGACTTTGCAAGAAAAAATGAGTGATGCTACACTGCAGATCTTTTGTTCTCAATGTTTAGTGACATGAGAAATTATGTGTTTCTCATATTTTTGAAACAAATTCTTCGTGAAGTTCAAAGTGTGAATAAGAAATTCGAAGCTGATGTCCAAGACCCAACAAAGTTGCTCAGTGATCTAGTGCATCTTATTGACTCCCTTAGTGCTAAAATTGTCATACCAGGTAAAAAGTTAAAGGAAAGTGATTCCCTTCAGGAACACTTGGATCCCAAGCCGTATCTTGGCTATGAGTTTGAAAAAAAAAACATGTCTGAATGCAAGTTTCCTGATGAGATCGCGAGTGATATTCGACGAAGATGCATAGAATTTGTGATGGAGCTTGTCACACAACTTCGTCAACGCTTGCCTGAGAACTTTAAAGTACTCCAGTCAATGTCATCCTTCAGTGGGAGTGAATGCCTAAAGCCAGTGAAAAATGATATATTGGACCTTGCAAAATTGTTTGTTGATGATGCAGAAATACTCACGCGCATCGATTTCCAGTGGAGAAAACTTCATACTCTCCAGTGGACACAGACATGACACTATTGGACTGTGGGCAGAAATAGCGTCATATAGGGATGCGACTGGAGAAAATCCTTTCAAAGAACTGTCTGACCTGGCCTTAACAATACTCAGTTTACCCCATTCTAATGCAGATGTGGAACGGGTTTTTAGTCAGATGGGTATTGTCAAGTCGAATATGCGTAACCGATTAGCCATCAAGAGCTTAAACGCTGTTTTGACAATCAAGTATGGACTGAGAAGGCATGGCAAATCCTGTCATGATTATAAACTACCTGAGAGTGTCTTGAGAAAAATTGGGTCAGTGGAAGCATATCAGACCTCATCTCAACCATCAACATCATCTCAGTCAGACCAGGGAGCAGAGACATTCACCGAGGAAAATCAAGGAGAGATCATAGAGTGGGATCTAGCAGATCTACAGTAACCCAAGTACCACAGTCATAGCTGGTGAGTGTAAAAGTGTACTTGAAATATGTGTGTAGGTCAGAATCAACGTATCGTGTGTAGAAACATTAGTTGGCGCTTTTTTTGGTGCCTTTTTCAGAATATTTAGCGCTCTTTAGCGCGTTTTTAGTAACAATCTAGCGCTCTTTCGTGAATTTGAGATGGCAACTCTGCTTGCGGATGTCGCTGGATCACACTGAGCAGTTGATCCTCATACGGTGTGGTGCTGTGAGGAGAGGTCTCTTTTCGCCTTTGAGGCTAAGTTACTAGGCAATGTGTGTGTGTGTGTGTGTGTGTGTGTGTAATTTGGTGAGTGTGTCGTCCTGTCTTAGGGGGAAAAAGCCTAGATATATAAACAGAAATCGGGTGAGTGGATGAGTGAAGGGAATATTCTGGGGCCATTTTATCACTTACACTCTGAGTAACATTGTAAAGCAGGTATCCGCAATTATCCCTACTGATATATGAGAGCTTATCTGTGAATAACAGAGTTCCATTTAGTGCGTAATTTCCACATTCATTTCACTGTTTTTAATTAAAAATATGAAAATTGTTCGAAAATGATACGATACGGCAAGACACACGGACGCAAATAATTATTGTTAAAGACTGACGACAAACTAAATGTTACATATTTCATATCAGTTACAAAGCGGGATTAACCACCTACCAACAAATCTTATTGAATTCAAATACTTGAAGTGTGATG
>JAGKTI010025769.1:0-13845 GCA_018397915.1 Birgus latro
GAGGTAGGGAGGGGAGTCTAGAATGGGGGAAAATGGCTAAATTGTCAACAGTGGATGGGAGTACTGATGACATTAGCAGCTCTGACTATTGTTGGACATTGGCAGTGCTGATAGATGATACAAGTCACCACCTGAAAGCCCGGGGGAATTAAAAATAACACAGAGTCACTCAAGTGACGCCCCGCTGTATGATCTATTGCACCCGACCATCGCGAAAGTGACGACCCGCGGTTATGGGGTTAATAATCTATTCATGCTGTGGTCATTGATAGTGATGTTGTACATCACTGTTGGTTCATGGAGAACAATAATTCGCTCGGTGTTCTACCTATAGGAGTTTAAGTCGATATCTAGATCATGTAAAACTTGTATTGTAGTAGTTGCAGTCGTTGTAGCACCTATGTTTGTTTGTTTGTTATACGATCTTAATTTATTTTTGTAAGTATTGTTATCCTCTTGATGGGTTTCACATATATTGTTTGAGTTCTTGGTGACGTCCAAGGTTGTATAATTGCTGGCTAATTCTCTTGGTACCCTTTTTAAATGATCAGTATGAATTTGTTTCCTTCGCCACTCGACAGTGACCTAATTACTACCTTGTTCGCTGTCTTCTTAATTACTCTATATGGGCCTTCAAATTTGGGTGATAACTTGTTGTCTGTAGTATGAAAGATTCTATAGACAATGTCTCCTACGTTAATAGGCGATTCTTTTGCTTGTTTATTGAATGACTCCGTCATTTCTCCCTTGGACCTTGATAATTGTTCATTTACCCTTTTGTGTATCTCCTGGAATTCCTGCAAACAGAGTTTAGGATAATTGTCATAGTTATATATAGGCAGATTTGCACCCTCGAGTATTTTGTAGGGTAATTTTTTATCTGTCCCCTAAATAATGAAAAGAGGAGTGTCTCCCGTAGACCTTTTTATAGATCCATTAATTGATGCTTCTACTCAGGGAACCCAATCATCCCAGCTTGCATAGTTTTCATTGAGAATGTGTCGTAGCACATCTAATACTCTTTTGTTTTGTCTGTCTACCAACCCATTGGATGCTGGGTGATAGGCTAAAACATTTACCTTTTTTATATTGTATTGTTTGCATATTTTGTGTAAGATTTCAGAGTTAAATTCACCTCCATTATCACTTATTAATACCCTTGGGGTAGTAAAGTGACAAATTAGGTTGTCTATGTTTGCCTCTGCCACTGTTTCTGCCGTCTTATCCTTAATTGGGGCTAAAATTACATATTGTGAGCAATGATCTCTTGCAACGAATAAATATTTATTATTCTGATATGATAATGGTAACTTGAGTAAGTCAATCACAACTACGTCCCATGGTTGTTGTTGTACAGGGTAATTACCTATGGGTGCAGGCAATAATGTGTAACCTTTGTGCTTTGCGCAAGACTCACACCCATCAGTATGACGGTATACATCTTTCCGTAATGTTGGCCAGTATTATGCTAGCCTGGCTTGTCTAACAGTCCTATCTTTTCAAGGATGACCTGCATGTGGACTATCATGTATCGTTGTTAATACTTGAGAGATCATATCATTGAGTATAACTAATTATCATTTCTTCGGTGTTTTGGTTGTCCTGGGTTAATCCCGTATAAGGCATTATTAACTATAATGAATTGTTCGAATGGTATATGTAGCTTAGGTAATTGTATGTCATTGCCGCTTTCTAGTTTATATATGACTTTAGACCATGTGGGATCAAGTCTTTGTGCTTTTACGATTTCGTCATTGTTTAGGATGTCTCCCTTAAGGTCTAATGCCGCAATAGCTGTTGGGTTTCTAGATAATGCATTGGCAACTGAGTTTATTTTTGCCTTGTATATAGTGGATATGTACACTGTAGTTGTCAATGGTGCATTTCCATCGTGCTCTCCTCCCAGAGAGGAGTTTTGGAACATACCCATGAGGGGTTTATGGTCTGTGAAAAGGTGAATCTTGTAACCATTTAGCCATGGCTCAGTGGGTTAGAGCGCTCCGCTCTGGCCGTAGGGTCGGAGGATTGAATCCACCCAAGGGTCATTGGTAAACATCAGGAAGGGCATCCGGTCATAAAACGCTACACACTCCAATCCAAAAAGGCCGATGCATGCAAGCATGTTGCAGCCTTCAAAAACGAATATACCAAATCTTGAAACTTTTGTAATGCAAAGACCACTGCAAGGGCCTCTTAAGTCTGTAGTGCAATAATTTTTTTCTGCACCTTTTAATTGTCTGCTTGCGAATGCAATTGGCTGATTCTTTTTACATGTGTCCTCTTGCATTAGGACTGCACCTATACCTCTGCTTGAGGCATCCGTACAAATTAGAAAAGGTTTTCTGAAATTAGGATATGCCAAGCAAGGTGCATTTGTAAGTTTATCTTTTAAGACATTAAATGCTAATTTTTGTTCCTCTCCCCACTGGAATATGGCATCCTTTATTAGTAGAGTGAATAGTGGTTGTGCAGTATGAGAGAACTGGCTAATAAAGGACCGATAATATCCTGCTAACCCTAAACATTGTCTTACTTCATCTGTGTTCATTGGTTTGAGGAAATCCCTTACCGCCTGTATTTTGTCGGCAGATGTGTGAATGCCTTGGGCATTTAATTTGTGGCCTAAGAATTTTATTTCCTTGAAGCAAATGTTGCATTTAGACAGCTTAATTTTAAAACCAGCATCAGCAAGCCTTTGTAAGAGTTGGTCTAATTTCTGAAGGTGTTCATGAATCGTTCTAGTAGCTATGATAATGTCGTCTAGATAGACAAAAATTTCCTTTCCCCAGTATTCCAGACGACACATAATTCATCAGTCGCTGGAAGGTACCGGGAGCTGTTTTCAAATCCATTGGCATTCGCTTGTATTTACCTAATTGTGATGTACAGGAAATGAGCTGCGCTCGTGGGGTCCCGTCTCTCTTTCTCAATAAGTCAAATTTTGCCTTAAACTCGTTTAAGTTTTTAGACTGGACGATCTCTTTGTCCAGGCTATTCCACAGGTCTGTGCATCTATAAGGAAACTATATTTCTTGATGTCCTTCGAGCAGCTTGGCTTCTTTAGTTTCATTCCATGTCCTCTTGTCGCTCTCTCATCCCACACAAACTGATTTTCTCTGTCAATTTTATCTACTCCTATCATGGTCCTGAACACTGCAATCATGTCGCCCCTCAATCTCCTTTCCTCTAAGGAAGGCAAATCCAGCATTTCCAGCCTCTCTCTGTATGGCAAATCTGCCAGACTGGGGACCATCTTGGTTGCTGTTCTTTGTATTCTCTCAATCCTGGTTATATCTTTCTTTTTGTGGGGACCACAATACTGCTGCATATTCCAACTTGGGGCGGATCATGGCCACTATCAATTTTTTCATCATCTCCTCATCCATATCATGAAGTGCCACTCTTATATTGGTCAAGAGTTTATATGTCTCTTTCACTATCTTATTTATTTGCTTTTCAGGTGACAAACTATCCTGGACCTGCACTCCCAAATCTTTCTCTTCTCTCGCTTTTCTAATTGGTTCATTACCCATCAGATAATTCATTGATGGCCTCTTGGTACTTTTACCCATTTCCAATATTTTACATTTTTTTGCGTTGAATTTCATTTCCCACATCCAGCTCCAATCATGTTTCCTATCCAGATCCTCCTGTAGCATTTTACAGTCCTCTTCAACCTGTACCTTTCTCAAGATCTTTGCATCATCAGCAAATAGGCTTGCATAGCTGTTCACTCCATCTACCATATCATTTACATAAATAAAAAGCATTACTGGTGCCAACACCGAGCCCTGTTGGACACCACTTGTTACTTTCCTCCATCCAGATGTCCTGTCCTTTATTACTGTCCTCATTTGTCTGTCACTCAAAAAGTTTCTCATCCATTCCATAAGGCTTCCCTTCAGTCCCCCTATATGCTCTAATTTCCATATTAGTCTCTTGTGGGGTACCTTGTCGAAGGCCTTCTCCAGATCTAAGTACACACAATCCACCCAACCATCTCTCTCCTATAGCATGCCAATTGCCCTTGAGTAAAAGCTCAACAAGTTGGAAACACATGACCTTCCACTTCTGAATCCAAACTGACTTTCAGTCAAAATATTCATCTCTTCCAGGTATTTTATCCATCTATTTTTCAGGATTCTCTCACACAATTTTGCAACCATGCTGGTTAGGGACACTGGTCTATAATTCAGGGGTTCTTCCTTGTTTCCTCCCTTATAGATTGGCACCACATTTGCCCTCTTCCATTCCCAAGGCACTTTCCCCTCTTCCAAGGAGCACACAATTAAATTGTGAATCTTATCCGCCAGTTGTTCTCTGCATTCCTTCAGTACCCAATTAGAGATTCCATCCAATCCTGGGGCTTTCTTGGGCTTTCCTTACATCTTGAGTTCCCAGTAATTTATACACTTCCTGCACTTCCACTTTTATATCTTTTATCAGTACATTACTAATCACTCCCTCTCCTTCCACAGACTCCCTTTCCTTAGTGAAAACTGATTGGAAACATTTGTTCACTACTTCAGCTTGCATTACTGCATCTTTGTAGACCTCTCCTTCGACTTTCAGTTTGGTGATTCCTTCCCTTTGCTTCAATTTGCCATTAACAAATCTATAAAACAATTTGGCTTCATCCTTACATTTGTCAATTATATCTTTTTCAAAGTTCCTTTCTTCCTCTCTATGTATTCTTGTATATTCATTTCTAGTTCTTTTATATTCTTCCTTTGCTCGGATATTACCTCTGTTTCTCCATTTGTTCCATGCCATGTCCCTCTCTTTTTTCGCTATCATACACCTTCTATTAAACCGCATCTTTTTCCTGTTTTCTTTCCCACTTGCTCTTGGCACATATTTTTCCACTCCCAAACTGTAGAGGTCTAAAAAGATATCCCACTTCCTCTGTATCTCTCTTGTTTCTCTGAATTTTCCCCCGTCTGCATTTTCAAAAAATTTTCTCAATTCTGCAAAGTTTGTTTTCCCAAAGTTGTATCTTCCTTGCCTATAAAGCTCATCTCTTGGCACCATGTTCCCTGTTATCATCTGGAACTCAGTGACCACATGATCACTTTTTCCTATAGGACACAGATAATTTAAAGATTCAGTTACATCAGGTTCTTTGGATAGTAGCAAATCTAATCTTGCTAGTGTGTCATCACCTCTGAATCGTGTCTCTTCTTTAACCCACTGCGTCATTACATTATTCATTGCTATATTTAACAATTTAGTGCCCCACGAATCTTCGCTGCCTCCTGAGTCCAATACCTACCAGTTCACCTCTTTACAATTGAAGTCACCCATTAGGATTATATTGTTGCTTTTCTCGATCACTTTCTGTAAGTAACTAACCATGTCTGACAACATCTGGTATTCATCGTCATTCCATGCTCTCGTCTTAGGGGGAACATATACCACTGCCATATCTCTCTTACAATTCTCCCCAGTTTCTAATTTCATATTTATTGCTTCGACCCTGCCCTCTGCCATTTCCACAGTATCTACATTTATATTGTCCTTCACTGCTATCATCACTCCTCCCCCCATTTTTTCTTTTCTGTCTCTTCTCCATAATTTGTATTTCCCATCTCCCATATGAATAGCAATATCTTCTTTCAATTTAGTCGCTACAAAGCACATAACATCAGGTTCGTGTACCCTCAAAAAATCATTGATTTCTAACCTTGCCGATATTAGTCCATCAGTGTTTGTGTTCGCCACTTTCAAACTTTTTTCATCGTTTTTTATACTCTTGTCTCTCGTTCCCTCTGTCTGTACCACTTTCTCAATTTCTGGTCCATTACTCTCCAATAGAACTCTGTCTTCTCTTTCTCTGTTCTCTGTTCGTTTTTTAGCTTTGCTTCCTTTACTAACCGCTTTAATTTACCTCATTCATCTTCATTTGCATCTCTCCTAATGCAAACATTTTTAAACCTCTCTTTATCTGACAATTTCCACGTTTTACTTATGATTTCATTCACTATTACTTGGGACTTAAACTTTACTTTAAAAGGCCTTGCCCCACCATCCTCGTACTTTCCAAACGTAAACACTTCTTCAATCTCTTCTTGGGCTTCATTGTTTCCTTCCATAACTAGTGATATTATTTCTTTAGCCTTGCTCAGTTCCTCTCTCTCTCTTTCAGATCTTACTGTCATTCGTTTTTCTTTTATTCCTGAGATTATCACACATTTTTTCTTATCTGCTACATCCCTGACCAAAGATTCTCTACTTCTTAGTACTCTAACCACTTCCTTCTCCACTTTTTCCTTACTTTGTTGTTCAGTGATCTCCTTCAAATTTACATTTCCTTCCTCCTGTATTTTCTTCCACCCCTTATGTTGCTCCTTGATTTCCTGAATGTGCTCATCTTGCCTCCTCGATTTTGATTCGTACTCATCTAGTTTACTTTTTATTCTGTCCCTTTCTTCTTCCAACCTCTTATTCTCCCTCTTCAGCTGTTTTATTTCATTTGATGCGGATTTGTTACTCACCTTTAATTCTGTGACATCTTTTTCTTGTTCCTCACTATATGTGCTAACTTTTTCCAATTTACTCTGTTGGACTTTGATCTCTCTCTCCTGCTCTAAGGTCCGTTCCTATAACTCTCTAATTACTTCCCATAATCCCATACCTTTTTTAACTCCTGGACATTCCTCTCCGCCATTTTCTCAACTCCTGCTACTCTTGTTTGTTGCAGCTTATCACTTCCTTTACCAACATTTTCCTCGGAGAAGCCCACAAATTCCCCCTCGCCAGTTGTAAACAATCTTCCGTCTCTCTCCGCCATGATACAACCTTTTGGAAACTTTCTTTTTCGCTTTGTCTTGTATTTTTTAGGGCCGAAACCTGCAGTATTTTTTAAAACTAATATCCGACGGGACCACGCATTCAACCACATAATCACAATAGGCTGTCTGTCACCTTTTCGCCGCTGGTTCAGCGATTATTTCTTTCGATCCAGGAGCAGCTCTGACTCCAACTCTCTCCACTGTGTATTGGTAATGCCCTGTATTTGTGGAGAAGGCAGTGTATTTACGGGACTGCTCGTCCAGAGAAATCTGGTAGTAACCATTAAGGAAATTGATTGTGGAAAAGACCTTATTCTCCGATCCTATGTTATGTAAAATGTGTGATAACAATGGCATTGGAAACCAGTCAGGTATGGTATGGGTATTTACGGTAATCAACTACCGCACGCATTTCCCCATTTCGCTTGGGCACGAAAAACAATGGGGCATTCCAAAGGGAGACCGAAGGCTCAGTAATACTCAGTTTTAGCATTTCATCAACATATTGGTTGGCAAGGGTACGTAACGAATGTGGAACTCTGTTGGCCGGTACAAAAATTGGCTGTGTGTTTGTAGGCACGTTAATTTTGTGATTAATAAGGTTTGTACACCCTAATTGTTCACCTGGTAATTCTACTGTATTACAATGTTTCTCCAAAAGGTTCAAGAGATCGTGCTCTTCACGAAATTCTCCCAAGTGAACGAGGTTTGTTTTATTCTTTCTCTGTCCATAGACTTTATCTCACAAGTCGTTCCGGAAATCACTACAGTAAAACCTCGATATAATGGATTTCAATAGACCGGAATTCGCTTTTATCGGACTCTAGGAGCTACCGGACTAAACTCCTATATATCAGAAAAAGTCCGATAAAGCCAGAAAGCAGTCCGTACTGCCTGACCACTTCAGCTATGTTCACCACAATAAGACAAGTAAAAGACATGTTTTTCAATGCACAGTACAATATTAATACACCATTTGATTAATGTAGTGAAGGTATAACACAGGACAATACTGCAATGGTGGTGAAAACCACTGATGCAATCCGGACTAATGTCTGATATATCAGAAAAAGTCCGGATTAGCAGGGGGAAGTCCGGATGTCACTTTTATTGGAATTTCGCATTTTTCGGACTGGCTTGGGCCCCAATTAGTCCGTTATAGTGAGGTCTTACTGTATTTCCATTATTGGCTCAGGCATTTTTCTGTGTTGACTAGACAATTCCCCTTTTTCATCCATACTTCTCCATTCACGTGGTTAATTAGGAACACGAGTCTGTCCATCCTTATCCACCGTACATAATGCGTTTTCAACTGACATACCTTTCACCCTACAAGATTCCTCTAGAACAGGAATATTACTGTTTGTGATCACTGATTGAATTGTGACCAGCATATAAGAATTAGGTGGAATAACTACATTATGGGTAAGATGAGCAGGACGGACTGATGAATTATGATCGTTATCCCTTTCTCTTCTCTGGGAGGATGCGGGTAGTTTGGAGACATCTTTACCACCGTTCTTTTGTTTGTATTAATTCAGATGTTCAATACTTCCTATTCCTTTTGGCTCTCTACTATTGACGTGTAAGAAATCTGTGGGTAATTCTTCAATGAACTCTTGGTGAAACTCAATCCCATTCATTTGCGGGAGTAAAATTATGTTCTCTGCTCTCATTGCTTGTAGGCCTAACAAGAGATTGGCTTTTATCACTAAATTTTCCACTATATAGAAAATAGCTGAGAATTCTCGTTGTATTGTTAAATTGCATGTTTAATCGTATTATGCCTTTAACTGCAATTTGTTTACGATTTAGGTCTAAATCACGTTTTTCTAGAAAGGAGACTTTCTTTTTATTTCTAAAAATTCTATTTAATTCTTTTTGTGTTATTAAATTCACTGGAGAACCTGTATCCAAGAACAAAGAAATTTGTTCTGTGTTGCATAAGGCTGGCATTAACATACATTCATTTCCTAAGACGCCTCCTATCTGTATGGCACGCCTCTTAGACTTAGACTTGTCTGTCTTTATGGTTGGTCGTTTCTTGTCGTTGCTTGTGTCATGATATAATTTTGGACCTCGAATGCAATGCTGAGAAATTAAGCCAGTCTAACAAATCCTAATGCTATGACCCCAGTGTCATGACGATTTGTCTACCTCTGTGTGAATTTATAAGAAAAAGTACTGATCCCGACCACTGTCACTAGTGTCCTACAAGGTATTTTTGAGACTCATTGTAGGAATCAGAGTTACAAAGAGTAGGCTGCCACCACCCAGCATAAGCTGGGAAAAATTATTCCACCAGGAAAGAAAGATGAAGATTTCTGGGGCCTTGCGAAATAGTAACTAGGGTAGCGTGTTCTGTTTAGAGTGCATGAGTAGTAAGATAGTAATACACCTTGCGGGCCACTCAATCTCACGATAGAAACTCCCCAGGGGATAATAAGTCTCAAACACAACGTAAACCTAATCTAATATTTACTAAATCAATACATACAAATATAAAAAACAAGATATTAGATCAAATTTACCATAGGTTACTTTACAGACTATGAATTACTAGAAACTGTAAGATCAATACTCCTTCGCACCGATATTATCACAAGGCAGACTAAATTTAACAAAAGATCAACGATTGCAAGAGGGTAACCACCTCCGCTGAACAAATTCTTGGGATGATTCTAACACACTAATATGAACAGAGTTCTTCACAGTTGGATTTAAGCTCAGTTTTATATTCACATTCACATATATATAATCTTCACATCTTAACCTAATATTTTCAAAATAACACTATCTCTAGTATATCTAGCAATCTCACATACAGTGCTTCCTCCAATTTTGCGAGAATATGGTCGACAAAAAACCTCGCAAAATCGAAATTCGCAAAGTTTAAACAATTAAATATATGCAATAAAGGTAAATTGGTCGACATCACCCCAAGGTAAGCACTTTTTCCCACTCTTTCTCTCAACTCTACCTCTTAATTTTATGATGATAAATGAAACAAACATGGACTGATGTATTGTACAGTAATATTATTATGAAAACATCATAGGTAAGAAACATAAAAAAGAAAAAAAATGCATATTTACACTGATGTGAAGACTGGCGTGGTGTACGGGACTGGTGGCGGGGCAAGACTTGGGTGCGACTACTGTGGTGTAAACAAACGTGGCGGAGCGGCAGAATACCGGACTAGGAGGCACAGTACGCCCAGCGAACCACGACGTCACTATTCCGCGTGGCAAAGTAGTGCGGGAAGACGACTTTGCCACCACTCGACCTCGCAAAGTGTGTGATCGCTCGCAAAGTTCATAAATGTTAAAAAATAAATGACTTGGAACTACCTCGCAAAATTGGTCATTCGCAAAGTTAAAGTTCGCAAAGTTGAAGGATGTACTGTATTAAATTAATAAACTCATGATGACACTTTCAACATGGATCCAGTAATCACATGGCCTCGAGAGGGCTCCATGGGAAATGACCTTGGAAAAATACCACTGAAGAGTATACCCTTGGGACCGAGTTCCTTTTCCACAGTTTTACCTCGAAGATCACACTCAACTCATACAGTGTTAATAGAGGAACTATGTAAACGAATCAACACTTAAAATTCGGACTACAATTTTCAGAACTTCCTGGGACTAAATTCATGCAGGCTTATTATTCGTTTCCAATATTCAAAAATATTTATATGAAGTTACAGTATTTCAGTGGACCACCTAATTCGCATTCGGGTTAGGTGAATCAGAAAAGAGAGGAGGGGGAATTTCTAGTGTAAGTGGGCATTGACGAAGTGAACTGGTTGGTTACACAATTCGTGTGGGCAGGAGAGAACGATGGAACAGCGACAATGTGCAAAGTACGAGAGCATCGGGGGAGAAGTGACATGATGCGAAAGGAATTTTGGGGAAACATTGACAGTCAGCCTATTGATATATGAGAGGATTTACATTATAGGAACAAAGGGAAGAGGGGGGGGGGAATACTGAGTGTGCGATCACCAACCTGCAAAGTACGAGGGCATCGGGGGAGAAGTGACGCTCCCCTAGGCCGCGTGCATTCTTTTATAACCTCCGTTGTCCTAACATTGGAACTGACTTCGACTGATCTCTCTGCAGCATTTCAGTTCACACCTATTAACAAGGAATATGAAGAAGGTGTTTACACTCGATGCACACGGATGGGTTGACTTACGATGCTTAAAATTTTGTAGTAAGCGTATGGGATTGACAGTTACACCAAAGCCTAAACAAACGAGCGCTTAGAACTAATTACATCCATGCGTCAGTCTACACGATTAAATGAGAGTGTAACGCAAATTTCGTGGTTGCAAATGTCTATAATTGGCAATTAGGATCTAATCAGGCTTTAATTCACTACTATGTAGTACAAAAAGATGATATCACCAAGCCTGACTTACAAATTTCGAATTTAAAGTATGAAGACAAATTTTCACGATTATTAATCTCTTGCTAAAATTTACACCTCTATCTCTACCGTGAGAAACTGACGGCACCATGACTTTCACTCATATAATTGCTCTATACAGTTCCTCTATTAATAGAGTATCACTTATGCTATGAATATTAACGGAGAACAAGCCTGAATATGGAATTTGACGATTATCCTCTACATATTTCAGTTGAATCATAGTTATGGGCTCAAGGCTACACTTACATTATGCTTATACTAACTTATACTACACTTATATTAACTTCTATTATACTTATATTAACTTATACTATATTTATACTAACTTAAGTTATACTTAAATTACTCTGAAAATTGCGGCACTACACTTGTCCTTCCCCCGACTTGAACATAGCATTTAGCTTCTCTGCTGTCTTACAACTGGAGGTCCAATGACCCTGCGCCTTGTGGTGGTGACAGTAAAGTTCAAGACCTTGGGTCTTTTGGTTATCCTCCTTAATTCTAATATAACACTCACTTTTCGAGTGTCCAGGATTTGCACAGTAATAACATAGAGCTGGCCTATCTCTCGATTGTGATCTTCGAGATGACTTCCCATACTTTGTTTTGTCTGTGGCACGATTTCTGCTAGGGCTGCGCACGAATTTCTGTGACTACCTGTAGCCAGGAGTCTGTGAGTGATGCCCCGCAGTTTGTGGGGATGGTCTTTGTTTGTTTTCAGGTCACAACCGATTATGATATGATCTATGTTTGGTGTAGTCGTTTTCACTGCTGACACTGTTTTTGTAATCCTTATTTTGTTCATACCCGACTGTGTTTCAGTCACCTCTGCCTTGCTACAATTCATCTCTACCTTGTTCATGAAATCTAGCAAGCACATCCCTGGGGTATAAGCCACAGTCTTAGCAATTTTTAGCATCCTATCTGGTAATTTACACAATGCAGCTACATTGCCAAGGATGTCTACGACATGCAATGGCGTCATTTTGCCATCTTTTGTTACCCAATTTGATTTCTCTTTGGTAGCTAACAATGTACTTTTAATTGTAGAAACATCTGCTGCTATTTCACCTAGCGCAGAATTAGTTGTATGTTCTCTCATAAGATCCACAGTCATATGTAATTCTAGAATTATGCCTGGCAGAGAATTTCTTCAGAAATTCTGTCTTGTACTCCTCATATCAGTTAGCTCTTAGGAGCTTATCCAACTTAAGTAAGTCGGAGGCTGGGCACCTCTCAAGGTTAATCCTAGATGAAAGTGTGGCGATTTTCTCATTCTCATCTGTTACAAGTTTCTGAACAAAGACCTGTTCGCATTCATTTAGAAGAGACATGGCGTCTATGCGGTCTTTCTCTGTGCTCAAAAATTTTAGGGTGGTTGTGTCCTCATGATAAACGTATACGTGAGGGGTAGATGGTGAATGCGTGGTTGCATTGTTTGCCATCTTGGCAGGTTGTACACCTGTTAAGTCCACCTGTGATCCCTGATCGTTATGTGAAGGAACAGTCGAATAAGACCTACCTGATCTATGAACCCTTTTCATTAGGTTTTCGTATGTATGGAGAAAAGCCCTAAACTCGTCGCTGTTTACATCCGAGGGAGGTTTCCATTCCTTTCTACCATGATTATCATTGTCAGCCTCATCGAATTCACTACCGTCCTCCTCTACTTCCTCATCCCTACCTTGCTCTGAATTAGGTGAGAGTCTTTTGTATTCGTGATGCTCTTCTAATTGTTCTTCTACCTGTGCATCGGCATTCGTGCATAATTGTTCCTCAGTATGTTGTTCATTAGTTAGTTGTGAAGTTGGGTCTGTGATTAATTGGTCATCAGTATGTGATGTTATCTGTGTTTCATCCGGCACTAAATTTGGTGGGGGTGAGAATATACCTGCCATATCACTCAGGTAAAATAAACTCATTTTTGTAAGAAATGCTGTTATGAAACAGTTATTTTATGAATGTGTTAACACTGTGGGTGAAAAATTGAATATTAATAAAGAAATGATGGTAATATATAGATTTGTATCTATCTTATGCTCTGGGATGAAATGAGTAAACGTATGAACACGTTTCGTTTTTGTTTCGTTTCGTATTTGAAGGCTCCAACATGCTTGCATGTGTCGGCCTTGGTCACCTAATGGCGGCTCTCCACGCTGCTCGATCTCTGGCAGCCTCCCTATTCAGTCCCTTAACCCTTAAGTCACATTTAATGACCTCGTCCCATGTCTTTCTCGGTCTACCCCTCCCAACCCCTCCCCCAATATTAACACTTCTCACCCTCTGCACCCAATTATCATCCCCCATCCTCTCTACATGTCCAAACCACCTCAGCCTACCTCTCCTCATCACAACACCAATACACTCCAGTCCCATCCTACCTCTCAACTCTTCTATCGTAAACCCAACCCCCCCAGGCCTTGCATGCAGGGACGCACTGCACATCCACCTAATCATTGTCATTTCTGTACGTTTAAACCTGCGAATATCCTCTTCCTTTACTGCCCAGGTCTCACTACCATACAGCATCACATTCCTAACACATACTGCATACAAAGACCCCTTAGCATGTAAGGAGAGTCCTCTCAATGTCAGGAGAGGCAACAGCTCCCTGAAC
>JAGKTI010025770.1:0-13845 GCA_018397915.1 Birgus latro
TGAAAATGCCACTTATTGTAATTGCTATAGATTATGCGAAAGATTTGATAGTATGAGAAAATTATAGAAATTCTAATGGAGTATAAAGTGAATCCACATAATAGAATAGCAAAGATGTACGAAGATGAAACAGATTGGGAGAACATAGGGAGCAACAAGTATGAGGGCAAGAATAATGGAAGGGCACTGGAAATAAGCCAAGGATTAAGTGGTGGAAGTAATAATCTGATGGGTATAAGTGATGAAATGAGGGCAGGAGAAGAGTAAGTGATTGAAAGAGCTTATCAAAGATCTGAATGGGGTAGGAATAGATGGTGGAAGTATAAGTGATGTTACTTAAGAAATAGAGAATGGGACACAGAAATGTGGAAGCAGGAAATGAGTGAAAAAAACAAGTTTGAAAATATATCAAGTGAAGAGACAGGGGGACAAGGAAGGGTGTATGGTAATAGAATAGCCTCAGTAATACGTGTAGGACAATTTAAGTTTGAAGGATAGGAACAGGTTTAAAAGCAAAGGGACAAGTGATATGTAGAGAAGAGAAGACCTGAAGCACTTCATTGTGGTGTCCACCTTATGCAACAGAGACAAATGTGTGAGACTTAAACCTTATGAGGAAAAGGAACAAGGTATAGGAAATTTTTTAGTGATAGTATGAAGAAACAGACCTTTACACAATTTTTGGATAATGAGGGAAAGAAGGGCTCAACAAAACTGGAAAAAAAAAATACAGACCATAGAAGGAAGGAAAAATAAAAAGCAGGAAAGAATGGACACATCAGGGAGTGCCATTGTAAAGGCAATACTTCTGCATATCAGTTGAACTGAGGATGACATGGAGGTGATGTTTGTGGCCACCCTTTACATGATTAAGGCATCTGGCAATAGATAGAATGATTTTCCCCCAGGGGTGTGGAGTCGGAGTCAGGAATCGGACACTTTTGGCTGGAGTCGGAGTCGGTAAAAATATCTCCGACTCCGACTCCTTTACGTAATCAGTTCTTGTGTAAAGTACTCGGGTGCGGCTAGGCCAGTTGTGCCACTTCGTGGGAAATTCCCGCATTTTTGTGGGTGAAATTAGCTTTTGTGGGAGCTCTTGTGGGAGGACATTTCAGGCAAGCAATTTGTGGGATGTTTTTGTGGGAATATTGATTTAATGTGAATTTACGATATTATATACACTAACAATACTGATGAAGTAGGTGGGGGATGCCCATCATCCACCCACTTGGTGTAGTGATACCCTGTTGTTGGGGTAGCTCTACACTGAGTGCCTAACCAAATGATTTCCTGTAAACCAGGAAAGCATTTACAATGCTGGGTGGTAACCTTATAACCAACCAACATGTGTTCCCTACATGACAACAAGTGGGTTGGCAGAGGGTTAGTGCCCCTCCCTGGAAAACAACTAACTAAAAATACAAACAAGAAGCCTCGAACCAGGACTGACCAAAAGATGACGACTAAGGACCAAACAAAGGACTTGGTACGGATAGCTACATGGAATGCAAAGGGTGCAAATGATGAGGTGAAAAAGAGAGAGATTGTAAAGGTGCTTGAGGGTGCGAAAGTGGATGTATGTGGATTAACTGAAACTAAATGGTGAGGTGAGAGCGTGAGAGAATGGCAGTATGGATGGGTTATATGCGTGGGAGTAGGTGAGAATGAGAGGGCAAAAGAAGGTATGTATGTATTGTTTTGAGTACCGGATGGAAGGAGAATATAAGAGAGTATGGATCAGTTGGCTCATGGAATGTGTGGGTAAGATTGAAAATTGGACTACAAACGAGGGCGATTGTGTGTGTGCGCCAACGTAAGATCATGCAAGCAGAGTGAGAGAAGAGTTCTGGACAACTGTGGAAGCGTGCTTGGAAAAGTTTGAAAGGAATGAGAGAGTGTTTTTGATTGGAGATATGAATGGAAAAGTACAGAATGAGAAGGTTGATGGAGTAGTTGGTGAGTGGGGTGTGCCTGCAGAGATGGATGAGAATAGCAGTGCTTTAGTGGACATTTGTGCCGGGAGGGGGTTGGTGATAGCTAATACCCTCTTCAGGCACAAAATGATCCATAGGTATACGTGGCGAGTGATGAGAAGGGTGGATGGTAAACTGAATGAATGGAAGGCAGTGATTGATTATGTGTGTATGGATGAAAGGATGAGACTGTGTGTAATGGATGCAAGAGTATATAGAGGTTCGGGGAGTGGACTTTCGGACCACCGCTTGGTGGTGATCAGAAACAAAGTCCAAACAAAATGGAGATATAGAAGAAGGCAAGGACAGGAGGAAGTAGTTCTTACAAGGAGGGTAGAAAAGTTACGAGAGGATGGAAAAAAGGTAGAATGTAAAAGGGATGTTGAGGAGCGATTGGGTAAATATAGATTGGAGCAGATGGGGGACGTGGACGGTGTGTGCAAGATATTTACAGAAGAAATCTGTGCAGAATGTGAGGTGGTGTGTGGGGTGAAGAGAAGACGAAAGGGGGTGCAGGAAACAGCATGGTGGACTGAAGGTGAGAGAGGCTGTGGCACAAAAGAAGCTTATAGTGAGTGGATGAGAAATGGGCGTCGAAGAAGTTGAGAGATGGAGGAGAGAGTTATATGTAGAGAGGAAGAGGTGAAAAGATTAGTAAGAGAGAGTAAGAAGAGAGTGGATGAGGAATTTGGAAGGAATTTGAGTGTAAAGTGCAGGGAATGTTAGAAAATGTTCTAGAAAGAGGTAGAGAGATTTAGACAGGGTGCCAAAGAAGGCAGTTGGCGAGTGAAAGATAAAAATGGTACATTACTAGTGGAGAAGGGAGAGAAGGTGAGCAGATAGAGAGAACACTTTAATGAATTCTTGAACATAGAGAATGAAAGTAATGCAAGTATAAGTGGCTGGGTAATGGGTGGGTGAAGGAGGGATGTGAGAAGAGAGGAAGAAATCAGCAGGATGAAAGTTGTGGAAGCAATGAAAAAAGTTAAACTGGGGAAAGCCCCTGGAACTGATGGAGTGTGTGGTGAAATGCTGAAGCATGGGGGAGAGATAGTAAGAGAATGGATGTGGAAGATGTGCAGATTGGCCTGGGAGGATGGTAGAGCCCTGGGGGGGGTTGGAAGTCAGGTATAATTATTTCCCTGTACAAAGGAAAAGGAGAAAAAGAAGTGTGTGGTAATCATAGGAGCATTTGCCTTAGTGTAACAGGAAAGGTATGTGGTAGGATACCTATTGACAGAGTTAGGGAAGTAACAGAGGAATTAGTTGGAGAAGAACAGGGAGGTTTTAGGAAGGGAAGAGGTTGTATACATCAGATATTCATTCTTATATCTTCAGTGGAAAAGTTTCTAGATAAGGGAAAGAAGTTGTATGCAGCCTTCATGGATTTGAAGAAAGCATATGACAGGGTGGATAGACAAGCGTTGAGGAAAGTGTTAAGAATATATGGAGTAGATGGGAAGTTGTTGAAGGCAGTGAAGAGTATGTATGAGGGTGCTATGGCTGTAGTGTGTATGGATGGTGAACTGAGTGAATTTTTCTATTTGAAGGTTGGATTGAAGCAAGGATGTGTCATGTCTCCATGGTTGTTCAATCTGTATATGGATGGGATTTTAAAAGAGATACAAGGTAGGGCAGTGGATGTTGGAGCGGCCCTAGTGAGAGAGGGCAGTGTTTGGAAACTCCCTGTATACTACTGTTGTTTGCAGATGATACTGTGTTGTTGAGTGAAGACGATGGGCAGCTGCAAGGGTTGGTAGATGTGTTTAGGAGTGTGTGCATGAAACGGAATCTAAAGGTGAATGTAGGGAAGAATAAAGTGATGGTCTTTGAGAAAAGTGAAGTCAGTGAATGTCAGTGAGATTGGATGGGGAGGATATGGAGAATATGAGTGCGTTTAAGTACTTGAGTAGTGTGATGAGTAAGGATGGAGGTTTGGAGGGTGAAGTGATTGAAAGGGTGTTGCAGGGAAGAAAGGTTGCTGGTTCCTTGAAAGCAGTGATAAGAAACAGGGAAGTGAGCATGGAAGTGAAAATCTACTACATAATAGTATTGTGATACCAACTCTAATGTATGGAAGTGAAGCTTGGACCCTGTTGGAGGGACACAAGTCAAGAGTGAGAGCAGTGGAAATGAGTTATTTGAGAGGAGCATGTGGAGTCACATGGGGAGACAGACTGACAAATGACGAAGTGAAGGAGTGTTGTGGTGTGGATGTGGATGTGATAGGAAGTGTTAGGAGAAACACATTAAGGTGGTTTGGGCATGGGGAGAGGATGGAGAGTGAGACTGACGAGGAGAGTGTATGTGAGTGAGGTTGAGTGGGGAGAGGGAGGGGGAGGCCAAGGATGAGATGGAGGGATGGAGTGGAGAGGTATATGACAGAGGGGGGTGTGAGCTGAGAGCAGGACAGTGAAATGGCGGGGGACATGGCGACATGGAGGTTATTTGTTTGTGGCCGCCCGATACAGGATTAAGGCATCTGGCAATAGATAGATAGAAGTAAACTTGAAAATATGTAAGTAATACAGTATGCCTACTACTGTACTGCAGAAGAGGGGGAGGGGGAGGGGGGTTGAGTCGGAGTCGCAACCTTAAAATTTCCAGGAGTCGGAGTCGCAGCCTTAAAATTTCCTGGAGTCGGAGTCGCAACCTTAAAATTTCCTGGAGTCGGAGTCGCAACCTTAAAATTTCCTGGAGTCAGAGTCGGAATTTTTAAAATCCGACTCCACACCCCTGTTTTCCCCCATCACTTTCCATGATTTTTTCATACGTTCACTTCTTCAAGATATCATAAGTTCTGTCTCAAGCACTTATTACAGGTGGTCCGCTACTTACGAACAGGTTATGTTCTGAGCTGTTCATAAATCAAATCTTTCATAAGTCAAAAATAGATTTAATACACCTAACCAAGGGAACATCGTAGCCTAGCCAATCTTACGAAGCCTTTTAAATGTGCTTACAACACTTACATTAGCCTACAGTTGGACAAAATCGTTAACACAAAGCTCGCTTTATAATTCTTGTAATTTATTGACTTGAGAATGAAGCTGCAATTAAAGTACAAGTGTAAGTGCAATTTACTGACTTGAGAATGAAGCTGCAATTAAAGTACAAGTGTAAGTGCAAAAGTTATGTAAATAATGTTTGCAAGTAGGGGACCACTTGTATTATTATTCCTACACTTCTCATGGGGCAACACGGGATTGGATGCTGGATGGATTATTATTATTATTATTATTATTTTATTATTATTGTGCCTCCCCAAAAGAAAGGAAGGCAGAATGTGATAGCAGCTGTTTTATTTATTTTAATGATTTGTGTTATGATGATTTTGGTGATTATGGCTTTGATGGTGTTGATTTTGATTATGATTTTGATGGTGCTGGTGATTTTGATGATGTTTTTCTTTTCTTGCAGCGTAGTCCCGAGGCACACAAAGGCAGGTGTGGTTGCGGTGCCTCTCACCCTTGCGTTGAATCCTCGGGGCGGGGCTAGATATCCCCCCCCCGACAAGGATGACCTCGACTGGCTTCCCAGAAAACTGTATGACCTGTTGGACTCTACTTGGAGGTGGAGGGGGGGGGGTCAGTCCGTATGCAGCGGCGGCTAGTATGGGAGTGTAGTTGATGTGGTAGTTGGGGTCCCCAGTTTTCAAAGAGAGGCCTCAAGGACACACAACGTCCGACTCGGCAATTGGTACGTATGCTCGTTCCGCCTCGCCCTGCCTAAGCCCTCCTCTGCCTGTCAAGCTGCCTGCTCTCCAACCCCCTTAGGCTGATTTTATGCTATGAGGACTTGAATTAGCGAGGTGTGAGAGCCCTCCTCTACCTTGCTCAATCCGAGATAACGCCATAGCCGCTCATGTATGTGTAGGTACCGCTCGATCGGTAGAGAGTTGGCTTGCAGTCCCGAGGGACCCAGGTTCGAATCCTCGCTGGGGCAGGGAACAGTTTAAGGATTTGAATTTCATTAAATCAGGCTTTACTGATCTACCAGGAGACCCGCCGACATGTCGTAAAAATAACCCCGCTAATACCAATACATCAGTCCTGTATGAGACAGCCCTAGCATGTATTCAATATGGATGGTGGGTGTTAGCGCCGAAGTGGTGACATGTAGAGGTGTATGGTATGTAGGAGGACGGCTGGGCCTTGATAGCAGGCTGTAAAGCCTATGCCCAGAGTCGGACACATAAAAAAAAAAAAAAGTGCATCTGTACGCATTGCATGGCATGTGTACACCATTACACCTTGCGTTAAAATCAACAGGGGGTGAGGAGAGTGGGCAGGGCGACAATCTATGGCCGGAGAGTTTAGCGTCTTTCTTCAAACTCCTTCCTTTTCTTTCCACAGTCTTTTCGTGTTGTGTTTATATACGAATTTTCCCTCCATTTTATCACCCTGTCGCTCTGTCAGTCTGTCTATTGCTTTCCCTACTACATCTATATGTATTAACCCGTTCTCTCCCTGTGGTGGTTTTTAGATAGACGGGTGGGGTGGGGGGTGGGGGTATAGTGGTTAGAAGAGGCTTATGGGGAATGGGATAGGACTGGCCTAGATAGATAGATTGAATTTAGATAAACTGGTCTGTTGGAATTCTGGGTTTGTGGTCTTGGTCATTTTGGTCCCAGGTCTCAAGCCATCAGTCTACCATCAACATCGACTGCTTTATCTTCTAGTTTACCTCTGTTGGTAAAGGGTATATCTGTATTAAGGTGTAAGTATGCTTTTACCAGTACAGTACTGGCACTGTTATATTAAGTATTTTTATTATAGTCTACTTTCTTTACTACAGTATGCAAGTAATATTTTCACTACAGTATACTCATTATATTTTCAAAACAGAATACTTAAATTGTCACTACAATATACTTGTCAATAGTGTATGCATTATATTTCCACTACAGTATACTTGTAATATGTACCCTGCCTGCAGTATTTATGTAATGTATGGTGTGCTAACTACAGTATACTATTTAAAATATACTTGTACTAAAAGGTATACTATATCTTTAAGTATACCAGCTTTATTTTAAGTATTTTGAGTACTGTATTATTTTTGAGTCAAGTACCAAATCTGTCCTTTTAAGTACAGTTTCTTCATGTACCAAGTTTTGAGTACTGTGATTTTAAGTATTGTAAGTAATTTTAAGTACAGTACTAAATTTCTGGGTAGTCATTGTAAGTAAAATTTTTGAGTACTGTGAGAAAGTACTTAATTTCTGAGTACTGTGAAAAAGTACTTAATTTCTGAGTACTGTGAAAAAATACTTAATTTCTGAGTACTGTGAAGAAATACTTAATTTCTGAGTACTTTACTGTTAAAAGTACTAATTTGAGTACAGTTGAAAAAGTACTAATTTGAGTACAGTTGAAAAAGTACTAAATTTTTGAGCACTAAAAAGTACAAAATTGTGAGGTGGTATATTTTTTAGTACTGTCATTTAAGTACAAAATTGAGTACTGTAATTATGTACTGGTATCAGCAACTCAATTTTTTCGTAAGGCAATTTAACATAAATCCAAGTTATCGTAAAGTAACGTAAAGCCAACTTAACGTAAGGTTCTTATTAATAGTACAGTAAAACCTCGATATAACGGACTTCAGTACACCGGAATTCGCTTTTATCGGACTCGAGGAGCTACCGGACTAAACTCCTATATATCGGAAAAAGTCTGATATAGCCAGAATCAGTCCGGACTGCCTGACAACTTCAGCTATGTTCACCACAATAAGACAAGTAAAAGACATGTTTTTTAGTGCACAATACAGTATTATTATACCATTTGATTAATGTAGTGAAGGTAAAACACAGTACAGTACTGCAATGGTGGTGAAAACTACCGATAAAATCCGGACTAATGTATGATATATCGGAAAAAGTCCGGATTAGCAGGGGTAAGTCCGGATGTCGCTTTTATCGGAAAATCACATATTTCGGACTGGCCTGAGCCCCAATTAGTCCGTTATAGTGAGGTCTTACTGTAATTAGTTTTTGTTGTAAACTAAGATTATTATTTGGCCATTAACAGCAAATATAGTAGGTGGGGAAAGTGTTGACGCCAGCTTAAAAAAAGAAAACATTCTTGTGGTTAGCAAGGAGAAACAAATAAATTAACACTCACCATTGAATTTAGTATTTACTGGCATTCCCCCTTCACCTTTATTATCTTCTTAAGGCGTCTGGGGAGACTGATGGCGTAGTTTTGCAGAACAGACGGACTAAAACTGCTCCATAGCTGCAGCCTCAAGTTTAGGCAAAGATGATGTGTCCATACTACGCAGCTGCCGCTTCATGTGCGCCCATAAATTCTCAATGGGATTGATATCTGGGCTGTTTCCGGGCCAATCTCGAATAAAGGGAACCTCACAGTATGTTAGCCACTGTTTCACTGACTTTGCAACATGTGGAGGGGCAGAATCTTGCATAAATACTCTTGCCTTGGTTTTATCAAAAGAATCACTTAAAACATCACATAAGAGCTCCAAATAATTGTTCTGGTTCGCTTTTTCATTTGCAGGTAGAATTACCAACCTACCAACACCATAATATGTAAAGCAGCCCCAAGCCATGAGTGAGGCTGGGTATTTAACAAACTTGGAGGTGTACTTAGGATCCAGGGGGTCACTGCCTGGTTTGCAGTACACTCGTGATGAAGGGGTACCAGTGACAGTAAATGTTGACTCATCACTCCAAAGCACAGTTTTCCATTGCTCCTCACTCCGGGCAAAATATTTCTTACAAAAATTTACTCTCTTTTTCTTCTGAAGTGCAGTTAGCAGTGGTTTTTTACGAGCACAAAAACTCCTGTAGCCCAGATCATCATGCAACAGCTGCTGCACACTTCTGACAGACACATCTGCCAGCAACTGTGGGTTCTTTTCTTTTAAATCCTGTGCTGTTAGCCTTGGATCCTTGCTAACTTGCCTTGAGATCAGCTGACGGGTCCTGAAGGTTGTCTTACGAGGTCTCCCAGGCTTGGGAAGTGGAGTGGGGAGGCTATTCCTCCCACTGTCCTTGAACTGCTTCACCAGTCTCTGCACTGTCCTCAGTCTAACACCATCTGATTTGCAATAAATGGGAGTTTGTGGCCAGCTTTGTATAAAGTAATCACTTCCACACATTTGTCCTTGCTTATGGTTACTTTAGGCATGATGAGAATGTGGTAGGTAACCAAATAACTGTGTTATTTGAGTCAAAGCATGCCCCCGTGGTGCATCACACACAGAGACAATCCTCCTCCTGTGGCTGCCCAGACATTACTGAGCCTGCTCCTGTGGTGCCAAACCTATCAAGCAGGGTTGCAAGCTCCTGTTGAAAAAGCGTCAGCTCATTTCGCATCACAGGGGAGGGTAGTATTGGCCCTACTTCACTTAACGTGAAGAAGAATGACATCGGCAAAAAAAGTCAATACTTTCCGCGCCTACTGTATACTGTTTATATATATATACAGTACTCGACAAAGGTTTGCGACACCAGTCACCCACCACCAAAAATAAAATTTTTCATATACTGTATTGAAAAGACAGGTAAATACCTGTAATGCATTATAATGACCTTTAGTGCTTTGCAGGGTAGCCTTTTCGTTTCTTCACGGAACGGAGACATTGTGGAAATGAATGAGCTAGGTTCCTCAGATGCTGGGGTGATATATTAGCCCAGGACTCACGATTTATGGTATTGCTTCAAGTTTAGGAAGAGAGCTCATGTCCTTCCCTTGCAGATCCTTCTTCTCAGTGTGCCAGAGGTTCTGAATCGGGTTGAGGTCTGGTCTGCCTGGGCAGTTCTTTATGAAGGGTACCTGGCAGTCCTGAAGCCAGTTGGCGACAGTCTTGGCGGTGTGAGAAGGTGCACCGTCCTGCTGAAACACTCGGGCACCCATGAGCTCAAAGGACTCATGTAGATAAACACAAAGGAGCTCGAGATAAACAGTCTGATTCACTTTTTGATTCCTGGGAAGCACAACAAGTCTTCCTAAACCCTAACCAGAAAAACAACCCCAGACCATAAGTGAATCAGGGTATTTAACTGTGCTTTCCACATAGTGTGGGTCAAGAGGATCACTGCCTTGACGCCGGTACATTTGCACTCCTCGATTACAGGTAACAGTAAATGTTGCTTCATTGGACCACAACACACACAACCACTGCTCCTCACCCCAGTTAAGGTACTTGTTAGCAAAGGCAACCTTACAAGCTCTCTGGAAACTTGTAAGAAGTGGCTTACGCACTGGCTTATGGCTGGTATAACCAAGCTCATGGACTCTTCGAGAAACAGTGCGCACCGAGACCTCACCAAACACTTCCAGGTTGCTCTCCTTAAGCACTCTTGCTGTCACATGAGGATTGGACTCCACTGCACCTTT
This sequence comes from Birgus latro, assembly GCA_018397915.1. Taxonomy (NCBI): domain Eukaryota; kingdom Metazoa; phylum Arthropoda; class Malacostraca; order Decapoda; family Coenobitidae; genus Birgus; species Birgus latro. Next base: position 10,343 of record JAGKTI010025770.1, read on the forward strand.
GAGAACATTAACAGACCTTGGGGAGTTTTCCTGGGCTGACCAGACTGTGGTTTCTTTGTAGGAACTGCACCACTGTTTTCCTCCCAGTAACGATCACACCACTTTCGCGCTGTCGAGCTTACCACACCAACCAATGGACAAAATTCCTTTGTGGGATGGCCTGTCTCCTTTAGAGCAATAATCTGCGATATTGTTTCACTAGAAAAGTCCTTGGTAGGGGCCATAGTAAAGTATGAAAAACAAAAACACAGCCTGTCACTAAGGGAAGAAATAGCGCTATACGTGACAGGTGCGTGGAACATAAACTGGGGCTTCTCGCCGCATTATGTCCATTGTCACCACGTACTGTAGTCAGATGCTGTAAAAAATGTGCAGCTTCCTCCGACTGCGTTATATCTATTTTTTTACTTGTTGTAACATTTTAGGACACAAAAATGCCACCTCGCGTGTTATGTGAGATTTGCGCTTTTTGATCATGGGTTATGAGAGCACTTGCTGTATTTTACAGTATATATACAGTCAAGCCTTGGTAACTTGGACCGACTAGGGGTAACTCGGTCCGAGTAATGCAGTCGCCTGACGTAGACGGGTTTACACTTTAATCACCTTTTCATGCGTACAGGTATTAAGACACTCCAAAGTACAGTATATTAGAACTATGAAGTTTCTCAACATTGCAGTAAATGCCCCAAATTAGTGAGGGTTATGTTCCAACCTCCCTCGCTAGTTCTTGATGCCTTCTTGAAAATGACATTTACTGGTAATTGTGTAGCCTATGAACCACTGATACTGTAATGCACTACCTGTAAATAAACATTCTTGTTAAATCTGTTTCCCTGTTGTTTTTAGCTGTTTGGCTGTGACAACTCTTGTTTGATTCATCAAGGTAATGGCGGAAGAGACTGTCCTAAGTGTTTAACTAAACGTAACCTAACCTAATTTAACTGTACCTAACAGTTTAATTAAACTTAACCTAACCTACAGTTGGGAAATTGGGAAACGAAATCCATCTTTGAGTGCATAGAGTAAGTTTCTTCCATTGTGCGGGAAACAAACAATTGTAGGTGTGACTTAACGGTTTAACCTTAGTGGCCGTGGGTTCAGAAACTTGCGTGCATCCCTGGGCAGCCCTGGAACAATTTTTAAAAATTTCTAAAATAATTTTATGTTTCTTAAAGATGTGAAAAGAATCATCTGGTGTGCCTAGCAATGTTTTTTTTAGCTTCCTAAACCCATCCTGTGATTTGCTATGATTCACAGAAGAATTCATATCATTACGGTGCATGTGCCATATGGGCGAGAACATCTGAGATTAAGCGTCCGCCTGACTGCCTGGGATGGTAGAATAGAGTCATGTAAACATAACAGTGACCTTTGTTTCCTTCCCATAATAGTTCCCAGTTTTTTATAGCTCACGCTAACTCGACGTCACTAATACCAGTACTGTAAATGGTTGTTCAGCACTGGGGGTTATTAAGGGGTTAATGGAATACATTATTGTTTGCATCAATACTCATTCTTTCACATATACACACAAAAACAAACAAAAGAATGAGCACTAGATGTACGTTTAACTTTCAGCAGAAAGACATTACCAGTTCATTTCATATTCCTGCAGTTTATTTTCTGTATTTTTCTGACTTTTCAGGAAGAACTGGCTAATTAGTGAAGTCAAAGATTTGTGAGTTTGGCAGTTATGGGGTTCTATTGTAGTAATAAAATATGCACACAAAGAGGATAGTAAGAGATTAAAAACTAAAGAATTAGGTGAGGATAGTAATTGGGGGAGGCAGTGGCTCGATCGGTAGAGATGTGGGCTACAGTCCTGACGGACCCAGGTTCAAATCCACGCTGGAGCAGGGAACAGTTTAAGGATGTGAATTTCATTAAATTAGGCTTTACTGATCTACCAGAAGACCAGAAGACCCGCCGACATGTCGTAAAAATACCCCCACTAATACCAATACACCGGTCCTGTATGAGACAGTCCTAGCATGTATTCAATATGGACGGTGGGTGTTAGCGCCGAAGTGGTGACATGTAGAGGTGTATGGTATGTAGGAGGACTGCTGGGCCTTGATAGCAGGCTGTGAAAGCCTATGCCCAGAGTCGGACACATAAAAAAAAAAAAAAGTGAATAAAAAATAAAGAATAAGGTGAGGATTCCGGTAAGTCAGTGGTTTTCGGACCAGAATTTCCTTAACAGAATTATATTAGTGTTAATGGAAATTTCCCCTTAAATAGGTCAAATAAGTACTGGAAAAAAGTTTATTTTCTGTATTTTCCGACTATTTTTTTAGGAGGAGATTGCAGACTAGTGGAGTCGTTAATTATGAGTTCAGCAGTTATGGGATTCTACTGTGTATTTATGACAGTTGTGCAAAGGATTTTTTTTTTACATAACGTTACATACTGCAACTTTGAATTTTTCGTATCCCTGGCTATTGACCCCCTTGTCTGACCTGTACAGGGATCCGAGTTATGAGTGTCCAACATACTGAGGCTTGACTGTACAGGCAAACCTCGATTTACAATACCCCATGGATGCGATACCCCGGAATAATGATGGGGGTAGAAATACCACTTTACCCTGCCTGTCGTAGGCCTGTGCCCAGTTTTGTGATTTTTTTTTTTTTTAATACTGATTTTGATGACATTTTTTACTTGAATTTTTTATTTAGGTTGATTTATAAATTGTTTTTAGACTTAGATTAATGTGTTTTAGTCATAGGTGGAGTGAACATTGTCATCTAACCCATCAGATGAGGTACAAAACAGTGTGACAACTAGGCGACTCAATAAGGAATATTTCGTGTTTGACCATTGAAGTGTCATCTAACCTATCATGGAATACATAATACTGCAATAATTTTTTAATAAATATTAATAATTGTGAAACCTTTAGATAGTAAATATTTCATGCATTGAGGAAAACTGTGATCCATGGATCATCTGTTTACGTTTGGGCTGTTCAAGGAAAAAGCCTTGAAAATACAAAGGAATTTCTAAATAAATGTTGGAAAATAAGAGAGACGAAAATAAAGGAGCTCAGCAACCATAACAGTTGCTAAAACGACATAAAGAGGGGCCTTTAAACAGGCTATTCTGATTGCATCATCGATCGATAAATTACGTGTTCACGTTCAGGCTGTTCAAAGGAAAGCGCTTTGAAAATACAATGGAATTTCTAAATAAATGTTGGAAAATAAGAGAGAAGAAAATAAAGGAGCTCAGCAAGCAGAACAGTAACAAAAACGACATAAAGAAGGGCCATTGAAAAGGCTATCCCAATCTCTTCATTGATCGCATTCCCCATCATAAGAATTTCCTGTCAAAATATCAACGATTCTCCATCACAACAATTCGCACTTTGGACAATTCTGCGTCATTCTTACATTATTATTATGCATAACAGATACAGGTATTTAGCCCAGGGACCATTTGATGGTGGGATTGTATATAGTGCTGCTGCTTCTTCTCTACCAAGCTTGAATACGAATCAG
>JAGKTI010025771.1:0-13845 GCA_018397915.1 Birgus latro
GACCAATAAAAACTGAGACTATGACAGGTCTACTCAAGTCAAGGATGGCAGACACCTGGCCAGGGATCCCGGCCCATGTTTAATACAGTGAGGCCTTGCTTTAACGGACCTGTTTATACCAGACTTTAGGTATAATGGGCCCCCCTGACTCTACCACATACCTAATGAAGGCCGGTTTTGGGAATGCATCCAGTGACCTACCGGACAAATTTTTTAAATACTGAACCCAGGCCCAGTAATTCCTCTTAATAATTATCCACTGAAATGAGGGCCAACACTAGTTTTGTATTGCTTACTGATCTATTATATATCAAGGAACACAGGCAACACCCATACAACACTGATTTATTGACAACTTAACGTGGGGTATCTACTATACCACTTTTCCTATACACCCAACCCTCAGCTATCGCGCAATCCACTATAACGTTTTACCACTATCACACATGTATAAAAAACCTACCCAAATTCCTTTATCACGCACTAAATGCCTGCTATCACGCACCAGCCTTGTGGATCGAGCGAAAAAAAGCTCGGCCAAGTGGACACATTAGCTGACCAACCAAAACATTCAAGATGGCGGAGGATACTACTCAAGCAGTGATTGAAGAAGTTCATTTGATAAAGTCTGTATGCTCAAGTGTGAACGAAACTCCACTATAATACATTAATAACCACTTTTATATACGTGATGATGATGATGGGAGGCCTTATACTTCATCTTGGCTTAGAGATAGGTGCTTCGTCACCAACACTTTCATAGCGGTTTTACAAACAAACCTATAAACTAGTCACTACAGTATACCCAAGGACTCTTAAATATTTCATTACTTAACACAATGAATTTGGTGAAGTTCAACCTCCTCATAGAAGTGAAAAAAGTCCACAGTTGGAGAACTTGCAGTACACAGCTGAAGTGGCTGCCATCTTCTTTATTTATAAACAGTGGAGCATGCCGATAAAGTCTGTACAGTATGCTCATTTTTTTTCCTATAATGTTATTACGTGGTACAAAACGGGTATCTTAGGGGTAAATATTGAGATCATGACACCAATTAGAATTATTACCATAAGTTCTTCACTTCGGCTATCGTGTTTTCGGCTATAGCACAGCCATGGCGGCACCAATTAAGAGTGATAGCCGAGGGTGGAGTGTACTGTACTGTATACCAACCCTAGGTTCGAACATCCTATATAAAACAAACTACTGTACTGGATATACCGTCCACTATTCCCCCCAGTTAGTCCGTTGTAATGAGGTCTCACTGTAGTAACAAATAAAAGGTGAGTTCCAGTCCCATATTACCCTCCATGAGGTGTAAGGGCTCAATATTAGGTAACTGCAGTCCAGCAGATTAAAAGAGTGCATGACTAACCTACTTCCTTACCGGCATTACATGATCAGTAAACTTTCATTCCTCTCTCTGGGACTGACACTATGCACATATCTAGACCATTATGTCAGCTAGGGCACTTCAACCACTCAGTCCCTAGGCATTAACATATACTGTATATACAATATGTCCCAAGGTAGAAATAATTTGCTGGATATTTTCCGAACTGGGTGCAATAAATGGTCTAGTACGGTATTATGATATGGTTACAATAATACAGTAACAAGTTCTATATCCACCTTCCATGAAAATAATCCCACCACATTACGTAACAATGTATACTGCACTGTGCACTTTTATATCCAATGCAACACACTGATATGAATGTAACCTCAGCACTAAGAGCGGATACTGTATAGTACCATATCTTTCTACATTCAGGAACATATCATAGAAATCAATACATCTGTATGCAGACTACAGGTCACACTACTCTCAATACCCTGCAGTAAATATAATGACTGCAATATAGTACACACTCTATAGCAAAGTCTTCATTTAACAATCTTTCTCCTTCAGAACAAACTCAGTAACATACCACAACGGGTCCGCTATACTTGCATCACCCACATATTATAATGTATGCTTTTTTGCTTGCTGCAGAGTACTTTTCAAACCCATCAAAACACTGCTAATTCACAAATAATCTTCTTAAACTGTGATTACTCATTTTAAATAAAATAAAAATGCACAATCTGACTATTTACAAATGTAACTTTGATTTCCTTTTGAGAATTTAAGGCTCCAATTCACTGTGACACTCACCTGACTTGCACCTAAATTTTGGGAATTACACAAAACCAAAAATACCAGTGCATATTGCTTTGTTACTTGGTATTCAAAGGTAACATAATAAACAAAAAAATAGACACAGATGAGATGGTGTGAGGTTAATTTACAAATTGAAGTTAAAGATAGCTCTTCTGTATAGCTATCTTAAGCTAGGTCCAGATTTCTTGACAGTTAGCACTTGCCGAATGAATGTTTTCCTCGAGATATCTTCTCATGAAACACTACTGGGCAATGCTTAGCACTCTGCATTTCTTGTCTTCGATCCTGAATGTCGTGTGCTTCCATTTGCCTGAATGTGTTTAGCAGGTTCACTACATACCTTGTGGTCTTCCTTCCTTCTCTACCTGCTTATGTTTAGCTCTGCACAAGGTAACCCAGGATATGGTGCTGATGTGTGTCAGGGCCAAGGATCATAATCTAGGTGGCACTGTAGACTTCAAAGCACCTTTTTCACAGTGATTTATTAAGCCTATTACACTGACATTATCTTTTACATTAATTATATAATGCATTTTCAGTACAGGCTTGGTTCATCTCAGTAATGCAAAAGAAGATAAGGTGTACTGGTACTACTGTATGTAAATCAAGCTGCTTGGGAAGAGGTGCCATAAAATAAAATCTCCTTTGCCACACAGAACACAGCCCCATATGCAAAGGAAATAATTGCTCCTGGTAAATATCAACCCCTTCAATACAATTACATATTTATAATTCAAATAATTTTATTCTGTTTATGGCAAAAAATCAGGTTGTGAATGGGTTCCTGGAGACTGTTTCTAACTCCATCACAACAAATGACTTCTCCAAAGTTAGCAAAATCATCTGGAGGAAGCAAGAATATAAAACGTAGACCATATCAAGTATGAGAAATTGGGTAATTCTGGAGTAAAAGGGAGCTGACTTACAAAAAGGCCCAAACCTGTGAATTTCTTTTTTACATATTTTTTTTTATACATTCTGAATTCACAATTTTATTATTCACAACACCAGAATCAAATAACTGCTGTAGTGAGCCATATAAAAACTTCCTAACCTGGTAGTCATGTGGAGTACAGTATTCTCATTAGATCAGTGGCTACTGGTGGATTAAGATCCCACAGTAACACCTTACCACTGCAGCCAACTCAGTTGCTGGGTGCAATAATACGACAATAAACTGTACTGTGAATAAAATGAATGAGATTGCAAACATGTGCCTGGAGAAGGCTTGATTTACCTTTAAATTAAAGTGAATCTTTCAACCTGCACAATTTCAACACTTCACAAAATTTATGTCTCTCAAAAACAATCACACAAATCACTCTTTTTTTTTATACAGACATTCAAATTATTACTAAGCACTCAAACTGTGCTCAGTAAAATAACATAACCTACTACTAGTCAATGATCACAATCTGTGTATAAAGAGCAGATTACTAAAATAAATACAGTTTCATGGTGTGACTAGAGATAACTGTATCACTGGATAAATGCCTAGCTGTAATTATCATTTGTACACATCTTTACTGACTGCAACAACAAGAACACTGCAGTCAAATACAATCTTATATTATGTTTATTGGCCACAAAATACTACACACTGTATCTAACATACAGATTAAGCATTTACCCAACTTGTAATTTACATGCATTTCTGCATGGTACTTATGAAAATAAAAAATACAGAACAGGTTTCTGCACAGCCAAAAACCTGCTTTTCCCATCTAGGAGTCATGAAAGCATCTAAAGGAAAGTGATGTTGCTACCATTAATGTCTGCCACACTCAAGTGCTGTGGTAAATATGATAAAAAAAATGTCGTCCCTAAAGTTTTGCAGAATCTGGCACAGGATGCATTTGCAGGGGCACCAGTGCTGGTTACCCTTTATCAGATCAGTCTGACACAATTCCAGCTGCAGGCAAACTGGTTTTGGAAACCTAATGTGCTCCAGCTTCACATGGTGGGAAATATGGCCAGATGCCAACATGACATGAGGCGGAGGAGATGAACAATCGACCAAGAAGGTGCCATTGAACACTCTGCATGAAACACTTGATATCACAATGATGAATACAGTATTGCAAAAGGATCATCATTCCTAGCCTTGCCTTCATGTTGATGCACAATGTTGCTTACCAAACTCTTTTCACCTTATCTTGGACCAATTTTTTTCCTTTTGCAGCGTATTCCACTTAATAGCAGAATATGGCAATGCTATGGCTCTGTATCCTTTCCATAGCACTCCTTCATGAAGAGCAACATATTCCAGTGTTAATTTATTGTTGTACCTAAGTATTCAAGACAGAGAGCTGACAAGGTTGAATAAAAAGAGTATAGCAGCACTTTCTATCTTATTCTAAGTATTATTATATTCTCACCCATGAAAACAGATACCAATCTTCCTTAGATACTGTGACTTTACCAATCCATTAAGATATCATTAGATCCCTCCTGCATGACTTTTTTTGACTGCATGTACAGAACCTCCCATTTCCATGCTTAAAGAGATGAGCAATGTGACAGTGCTGTAACTGTTTACATACAACTGGATTTTTTTTTTACTGTTAGGAAGTAGGAACCAAAGGCCATAAGTCCACAAGATTGTTCCCTCCCAGAAAAAACAAAAACAAGACAACAAAGAACCAAATTCAAGATCCGTTCATTTCGAGATGCAAGTACACATGCACACACACACATACACATACACACAATGTCATCAAGGTAAGCACTATGAGATTACTGAACAAAGTTTCTACATATATTATATGGTAGACAATGCTCCAAAGTTGAAGTCAGCCTGTAAATGCAGAGCTGGGGATGGGAGGTTCTGTATCTTAATCAAATTTTAATGTTTCATCTTTTTGCACATCTCTCCACAAAATTTCCTAATGATCCTTGCTTTTTTCCAATCAGTGTACAGACAGACAGGTAGAAACATAACTTTCTTGCACTCTGCATAGGTAAAAACATAAGCTGCATTTGTCAGCTAAGAATAAAAGAACTAGAAAATAATTAATGTACAATTATACTCTGCCCACTTTAACTAGGCTTAAAACTATCATCTCTATCTTGAATGCTCAGCTGTCATAAGATGATAACTCTAGGATATGGTACTATTCATGAAGGTACTGTTTTATTTTCCCACTGAGGTAAGTGATATACGTTACAAAATGACAAAAACCTCCGCCTTAGGGTGGATGAACTATACCAAATTCGGACATTAACCACTTAACCGCGGGCCGTCACTTTCGTGACGCTCGGTGGCGATGGCTCGAGCCGTGGGCCGTCAGTTGGGTCCCTCTGTTTTCTTTTTAAGTAGCCGGGGCTTTCAAGATATAAATATACTGTATATGAAAAACTGTAGGAGAATCCCGAGTGCTATTTATATCACTCAGGCTAGTTTTGGCCAATATTTAAAAAAAATAAGTCAGAGCACGAATTACCACCGGCTGGAAGTGTCAGGACCGCCTCACACAACCCCATGGTTTAGGGGTTAATAAAATAGTGAACTCTTACAATCACTGGGAGGAACATGTAGACCAAAAGTGCTGCTGGGGCCTGCCAGTGACACCAAGTGCAACAACACAATTATCTACAGCAAAGAACTATGAATCAGTGAACTGGGAGTCATCGCCAGCTTCACTATTTCCCACCAAGGAATGGAGTGAGGAGCTTACCCAACATGGTATCAAGCTGTTAGCTTTACTGGGTCAGTTTACTAACACTGCACCTTTTCTCTTCCCTAGAGAACAGCATGAGAGTGTACCTGCATACTGTGAGACTTTCAGTCACACCCAACCTTAATCCAACACCCTGGAGACTTTGATCAAGCGACTGAAGCGAATACAATAAAAAACATCTAAGTTCCTGAGGGGAAGCAGCAATATCCTGTGCATTTATGAAATAACCCTTGGAAAAACTGCAAGCATGCCATGGAGAGAGAGAGAGAGAGAGAGAGAGAGAGAGAGAGAGAGAAACACTAATATCAATGATACAAAAAATTTAAATTAAATTTAAAATAGCATGTGAACCAAATGTAAAAAGGAACTTAAAAACTAAGAATTAAGGATAAGAGTACAGAAAGGCCATAGAATCTTCATACAGAAATGCAGAGAGAGGAGTGACACACAACTGTAGGGATTTGGGTGGCAGAGCAATATAAAGAGTAGCTGTTATGTGGGGGATGTGGCAATGATCACTATGGACTAATTCGTCAGTAGCGGCCTTGGCTCCAACACCCCCTACATGTTCAGCCAATATACAGTGAAGTTACAGAAATTGTTTCCTGGACTAATGACAGTGCTAGACTGGTTTCTTCACTATCCCAGCACCTGAGTGTGGAGGATGCTGGCAGTGATTAAGTCTCTTTCATTTACCTGCCATAATGACTGACTAGATGAAAAATTTACTACATATATTTTCCACATACAGGAGTACAGTTACAGAATATACTGGAAAAATATATATTTATGCAATCTACACATTAAACCAACATTAAATCTAATGTATATTTTAATTACAAATGTGAATATCATAATACTGTAACTACTGGGTACAGAGCTTTGGAGAGAGAGAAGAAAAAAAAATTCAATTGCTGATGTACAGGGTTCATATCATGGGCAGTGCAGATACATACACACACACACACAAAAAAAAAAAACAATACATACAAACTTACTGTCACAAAATCACTGATGGCACATACATACTTAAAATCAGTATGGAATCACATTCACTTCAAAATAATTATAATTCAAAGTACATTTACACATACAGTACAAGTAAGGTGACACGTCAAACCATCTGATCCTTTACTGCCCCGTCAGAAGCAAAGAGGACACATTCATTTCAAAGCAATTAAGCTTCAAAACATCTTTTTAAACACATGCATAGAAGCACACACACACACACACACACACACACACACACACACACACACACACACACACACACACACAAACTGCAACATTTTATAAATCTGATATTCTCTACAAGATTTAGGACGGAAATCATACACTCCCTTCCTCAATACTGTATATCAGAATATTTATATACAACTCACTCTTATCTGACTTTCAAAATATGTATTCTGTCTTATGCCACAACCACATAGGAGGCAGGCAAGAGAACGTTGGACTTTTTGCAGCATTATAACACATACAAGTGACCACACTAACAGCAGCCAGGTTCATATGAAAATGTGAAAAAGCATGGGCTCAGGCAACAAGTGCTGATTTTTTTCTTTTTCTTCAAACCACAAAGGCAGTGGCATAAACCAGATACGAGCAGCTTGTGGCTGATGTTTCACTCATGCTGTCTATTTGGGATGCAATCAATACCAAGCATAGAGACAAAACATTTACTACACTGCACAGCAGGAGGAATGAAGAAAATGTAAAATTCCAACTGCAGTGAGTACTCACGCCAGCCTGTCCTGGCCCCAGCTTGCTTCCTTCCAGCCACTTCCTGTGTGGCTGCAGTCTTACCCATCTTTTATCTGTTATCATCATCCTTTTCCATTAATCATTTCAAACACCATTCTTCCAAAGTTTGGGAAGGCAATCTACAACTAAAACCTGCCACACCAGCAATGTAAAAAAAAAAAAAAAAAGTATTTAATTATAAACAATTCAATTAACTCTTTACCAAATTGTGGCAATGTATGACTAAAGCCTAAAATAAAACCTTAACATCACAAGTAATTATTTCACTACTGTACATCCACATTAACATGATCAGTAATGGGATATCATAAGTAAACATATCATGATCATCATGGCTACCATCATTCTCATCATCATAAACACCACCAACATCACTATTATTCTAAGCTTACTTCCCATGTTCATAGGGGGTGGATAAATCTAAAGCACAGTTCTTTCTACGGATGAGGCCAAACATATAGATGCCTTGTGGTTGAAGTCCGAGGTCAGAAATAACTGCGGCTCATGAGCTAGTTTGAATCCTAGAGGTGGCCAAAGGTTTTTTCATCATGAAGATGCTTCCAGAGGCATAAATGGTCTTCTATCCTTAAATGTTTTGGCTATGGTAGCCTAACCTTAGGCCTCCATTCTCCAAAAGAGGCAGTATGAGACTGGATATTACCATTTGTATTTCTGACTGTAAGTACTGTACAGTAATCAGTATTTGTACAGTATCTGCATAACGGAGTGCTGGAATAGTATGCTCTTTTTTCTTTATTTGCTTTGAATAGTTTACATACCCTAAAGGTCTAATATAAATTGCTGACTTCACCAACCCTGGGCTAAAACAATCACAAACAAGCACAGCATATGTATATAAATAGTGGCACTGTAGTGGTAAACAACTAGCAAATCCCTTAACAAATATACATATATAATATATGCATACACCTACTGGCTGAGTGGGTAGAACGTCACAATCAGAGTACACAGTACTGACACAGGATGAGTTCAAAGCCTGAAGTACCCGGATATTTTTTAACGACATCAGTCCAATGATATATTTTTACATTTCCCATAAAGAAAATGTCTTTTCCTTTTCTATGTTTCGTCTCGGTGTTGGTGTTCTTGTTTTTACTAATGCTCACTGCCACACCCTCGACTTCGTTTCTGGGTAGACTAAAATGAAGCATTCTATGCACGTACTGTTTGAGCCTTGTATCTCAAGACACCTTTCTCAGATTGTTGTTTATGCCTTGAAAGTTATTTTATAGCTCCCAAAGTATGAAAAGATGAGCACAGTACCATTCCAATAAAGGCATGTTCTACTTGGCTTCGAACAGTTACCGCATGGTACTGGGCAAGTTCAGTTCAACCTTGCCCTCTATCCCAGTACAAATGTACGAGAGAACATGGCTCTTGAGTTTAGCCTTTACAAAGATACTATTCCAGAAGCAAAATTTGGGAAGTGTCATCCACTTGCTACCTTCAGAGCTTAGACTAACTCCACACAACAGTATTCTGTTCACTCGAGAAAAATCCTAGCAGTGACAGGCTGAAATGTGTCCACTCCTTTTCATTCTAATACAGTAACACGTGTGATACTCCAGGACATTTTAATTCTGTGTCCATGCTCCCTTATGATCATTACCGTACAGTAAACTCTCGCTTTAATGGAGTAAGAGGAGGAAAGCCAGGTCCGTTAAAACCAACAGTCCATTAACTTGGGGTACTCCGTAAGGTGGGATTTCAAGTACACGTCTGAAAATAAATGAGTACCATAGCATATTCTATACTAAACTGTAAACTGTACCCATCTTAGAGTAACATGGCCCATAATTTCAACCTTTCACAGCTTATTTCACATACTTATCATAGCACTTCTTCATGACTAGTACAGTATTACTTTAGTCTGTTACCACAACTCGGCAATCACAATGGGGAGAGGTCTACTGAAGGCCAGGTTGGAGTAAAAAGGGTAGGAAACACGTACTGAAACCCACTGTGCCCCATTTCACGAACACTGTTCACTATAGCTCACAAAAGTGGGCTTCATGGCATGTTAAATCCAATATCCACTCTGCCTGGGTCGATTACTGTAAGGGTCTATTGCACGTCACAAATTCGGTTCTCTCTTTTATACTTTCTCCTTCCTTGTTTTCTGACCTTTCTTTCACACAGTCCTTAGCTTAATGGAAAAATAGGTCATGATGATGATAATGATGGTAATGATGATGGTTCCCAAGTCAAATTTCATCATCATACAATCAGTGCAGAAACTTGTACACACTATTGCTTTGGGCTCCTTCACGGTCTGGCAGTCAAAATGCCAGTCTTTCCTTTCTCATCAGGATATGGAGTGCAGTTCTGACATCAACTGGGTCATAGTCCTCACATAAAACAGTAAAAGCCAGTCCTATAAATCACCACCTTCGAGGTTACTGGCTCCAAGCTAATCTACCATATTCCAGTACATTTCATGCATGCACGTGACGTGCAGACACAAACTCCAGTCACCTCTTGGAGACTGAACCTATGTGCATGTCAGAGGCCATCACTCTGACTGGGACTCTCCAACCACTACACCACCTTAGGTACTCAGCAGTATAATGCCAGTCCCTCATACCACAAGCCTGTGTGTGGGGAAATATGGTTTATCCTTCTCCATGGGAGACAGCCGCACATACAATGGATGATGATGATGATGATGATGATGATGATGATAACGACAATTATGACGATAACAATGACACTGATGATGGTGATGAAGTTAATGACAACTACAATGATGATGACAGTGATGATAACAACTACGACAATGATGATGATGAGGGCGATGATGCACCTTTCCTACTATCTATACATCCTCTTAGTTAATTTCTTTAGCCAGGGAGAGTAATTTGTCAGTTCATTTTTGCTACTTCCAGATACTTCAACATAAGATCTCTCATACTGAAGGGGTTTATTAAGTCTGTATCTACATCCCTCTAGTTTGAAAAGACCACTGTAAGATGGGGCTATTCAACTCACTTTTGGCTATTTTTCATTGTACTGTACTAAGATTTGCAGTGCAACATTTAGAGCACTTAAAAAGCTTTACTGTATGGATAATGAAACACGAACAATCCAACTTCATATGTGAAAAAGGATTTAAACACAGAAAAACACAGAAAAGATATACTGTATCTGGAAAATAAAAATAATATTTATCAACACCTGATGTGGGGCAACTGGACTCGGTGGACTTTCCTTCAGTGAAACATTCAAAGTTTTCATTAGAATCACTCCGATCTTCAATGCCTTTTGCCCAGTATTGTCCTTTGGTTGTGTGCCTTCGGGATAACCACCGCTCCACTTCCCCTGCTTCAATTCAAATCGAACCAGCCAGAGGTTCAGTTATATACATCAATTGGTCCTCCTTCAATCCATGACTGTTGTGAGCGTTCAGCCTCATAAACAATATATGGACTAAGATGCTTTCCACTGGCAGTGATTTTTTTTTTTTTTTTAATGCAAGGAAGGAACCAAAGGCCAGGAGCCCGCAAACCATTCTTTCCAAGAAAAAACAAAAACAATACAACACAGGGCCAAAATCAAGATCCGTTCATTTCGAGATGCCTGGAAACACTGAGTTTGAGAGACTAGAGATCATAGGAAGTAGGGAATACAGACAGAGGGAGACAGTTCCAGAGCTGACCTGTTGCATAAATGAAGGACTGGAAGTAACGGTTAACTCTTGCATTAGAGAGCTGGACAGAAACAGGATGAGGGCCTGTTGCTATATGGGTGCTATATGCCTGTCGCAGAGGTGGAGGGATGCAAGCAGACAGTTCAGAGGAGCAGTTACTACTGAAGTAGCAACAGAAAAGAGATAAAGCTGCAACAGTGCGGCAAAGAGACAGAGGTTGAAGAAAGCCAGTAAGAGGAGAGTTAATGAGACAAAAAGCCTTTGACTCCACCCTACTGAAAAGAGCTGTATGTGGGGAGCCTCCCCATACATGAGAGTTGTACTCTACACAGGAGCAAATAAAACCCGTGTATAAAATCAACAACAGTGCACGGGTAAAGAAAGTACGGAGTCAGCTGAGCACACCTAATCTCTTGGAAGCTGATTTTGCAAGAGATGTAATATGATCTTTCCAAGATAAATCCTGAGAGAATGAAACCCCAAGTATGGACGTTGAAGGCTTCACCGTATTCACGGTACTCTCCGCATGTTTTATACCATGCCGGAATAACTGAAGCTTTCCCTCAGGATCATCTGTGATGGTTTTGTCATAGTTAATGGTGTTTGCAGGAGGTACTCCCCTAAGGTTGTCTTCTCGCTTTTAAAGCAGGCCACTACAACCTCTTCAGAGACAGCAGCCCGCTTCCTCAAAATATTTTGGCATATCCTGGACAACAACAGGACTTTTTGTCTCTTCAGGAAGCCATGTACCCAGTCTGTACCTGGGAGATCATCCTTGAAATCTGCATGTAGTGTCTAAAACTGTCCAGATAGTACCTAAAATCATAATATCTTATAAACAAAAACAGGTAACTCACTTTGGTAGGTGGATAAACATTAAAGACATTCAGCTTGTTATTATATATCCAAGGGATAGCGGAGGAAAATTCAATTAATCTTGTCTTTATTGTTGTAAATCATAGCTCAAAAAATTCTGAAAATAACAGGAATGAAAAATTGATCACAGCTCACTTACCTGAAGGAAACTCTCCCTAAATTTCATTTGCAATATAAATTAGTGATTTAAGAATACAGCACCACATGAAAAAGTTAAATAGCATATACCTCTATTTACACTGTCTGGACCACCTGAGTCTCATTACCCCTTATTAAGTCTGCTTGCCCCAAGTGAGTTGAATATCCCCCACTGTAACAGATGGCATGACTACAGTGAAAAAGGCATCTCCAGACTCAACTGTTTAAGTAGTCTCTAAGAATGACAATGGGAGACAAGTACTGATCAAATGCAACCTGATATGACCAAAACAAACCAGACATATTTGTCCCCTGTAACCTGCCCTAACCTAACAAGGACATGGCATAAAACCTAACCTAATCTATTCTAACCTAATGAGGACATGGCATACACCATGCATTATCCATCCATCATCCAGTCCTGAGTTGCCCCATATGAAGTGCAGAGGACCTCGGCTTGGCTGTTCAGTCCGGACACTTAAGGAAAACGAACCAGTTTTTCACCCGAATGGCACGATGTAAGCGGTGAACTCCAACCACCCCTAAAACTGGATTCCTTTTGGCTCATACCCAGCAACTTAAATCACTAGACCACCAGGTGTTGACTCATAATTATACATTATTCATACTTATCTTCAATACAGTACAGTAAGGCAGAGTTTCTGCTCCATTCTTCTATCTCACTCCAGCATAGTTGGCATCTGAAGTCTTGTTGCACCTCTTGCTTTTATCTCTATGAATTTGAACAATGTAGTGAATCTGCAGCAACGGACACTGATAACACTGATCTCTGGCTAAATAAAGTCATCACTGTCAGTTGCTGTGGATTTACTATACCAATTTTCAAAGTTCATGGAGAGAAAAACAGGCGACACAACAGTACATCACAAGTTCAGCACTTCCTACAATGTAATGCACACACCAAGGCACCATAGGCCTCCAGTATGTGTCCCTTCAAAGTACTTAGACAATTTGGCGAATCCAAGTACATTTTAAGAGCCATTCAATAAGAGACTTCCACATTTCTCCTCCCAACACCATCCGTAACTCAAGAAAAATTACCGATACATGATTGTCATTCTCTAGCACACGCACACAATACAAATACAATCCATACTCTCTTAATCAAGTTGGCTTCAGATCTCAGCTTGATACACTACCATGCATCCATCTATCCAACACCCACCTACAGTAAATTAAAGATAAATTACTATTCTTCATGCCCATTACTTTCATTCCATAATACTACTGCCAGCATGAGCTTATGCTGCACAATATAGAACTCTAAAATTCTGAAAGGTCTGTAATGCCTGACAACAGTAAAGCTAGGTCTGTTTCTGGTACATTCTACATACCTGATGTGGAACAAAGAGAGCGTTAATAATGACCTATTGAGTGAACTGAGTTGCTATATGCTACACTTACATCATATCATTCTCATCATCCAGACCTCTTTTCCCACCTGAAGATGGGGTATGGTATGAGTTGCAACACTGTACACTTATAAAATCATTCTGTACTGTACACTCACATCATCATTCTGTACTGTACACTC
>JAGKTI010025772.1:0-13845 GCA_018397915.1 Birgus latro
GTGAATACATAATCTTACGCAAATATTAACATATGGGTGGGACCTCCCCAAACACTGATATTTTTTCAACCACAGAGAAATTATAAAGGGAAAATTTGTACAACATATACCACAGGTATAGCAAAAATAACAAAAATATGGTCAGTCACCTTAAAAACAGTACACGACAGGCCTGATGGACGTAAACAGCAGGGGTTCCGAGGCGCGGCAACACACTTTGCGTCACGAGTTCCCTTCTGCACCACGTGTGTTTAATGGTTGCCAACGTTGTGTAATTTCAGGCTTTGACAAAGAAATGTAACAACAGTCATTTTGGTGGGGGTTGTAGGTATGCCAGGTGGAGCAGGTGAGTCAGGTGGGGCTGTGGAGGTGGAGGGCTGTGGAGTCAGGTGGGACAGTGGAGGTGGAGGGGATGGCGGCGGGTGAGTCAGGGGAGGTGGTGAGGGGAGGATCCTCCATCTCCTTCCTGCTACCTACACATTTTCAGCTGTTTCCTTCATCTCTTCTTGTTTGTCTCCTTGATTCCTCATCTTGTTATGGACATATTTGCAATATAACAACTTGGCATTCACGAAATAACCGTTATTCAAGTGAATCCAAACATTATTATAGAAACTGGGTATCTATTCTAACTTACCGTTATTGCTGAAAACGTTATTGTCAACGTTGTTATTGGCGAGATCTTACTGTAGACTTCTCTTGAGTACCTTCCTCATGAGCCTCTAATGTCACAATGGGCGCGTCGTGTGTGTGTATGGGTGGGGAGGGGGGGGGAAGACAAGCTAAAAACCGGTTTTGGGCCACTCCTTGCCTCTGCCCCGCGTATTGTGGGCTAAATTCGCGCATTCATATTTTATGGTTATGATTTTTGGTCATTCGTTTATTATGCAACTCGCACACTGTGATTACGCGTACTGTGTGAGCCCACTATATTTGAAAAGAAATGCATGCAGTGCTAAGAATACTGTACATTTATAATATAACTGTAGTAGTATTCAGTTAATGGTGCCTGAAGGCAGCGCAAATTACGCAGTGTGTGCAGTGGACTTCATGTGGATCTGGGAATATATTGGTGTGTGTGCCATTAGCTTTTCCCAGATTGATAAGGGCTTGGCAACTGTTTTCTGTCATGTAACTTGTGATTAACAGCTACAGATTGTTCGTATCATATTTTTTCAGAATAAATGAACATAATAGCCAGTAACAGATTGACCATAGAAAAATTAAAATACTGTAATATAAACGGTAAACCCTCACTATAACAAACCCCAGTATAGCCGATACTGAATTTAATGGACCCAACGCAGCCCACTGAACTTTCATCAGCTATAACAAACAGTGTTCATTAAATGGGTTAAAATGGGTCACAATACATGTGTTTCCTACCTTTTGTACTTCGGCCTGGCTTGAAATTGCCCTCTCGCCATCGTGATTGCTGAGTTGTAATACCTCTACAGTAATACCATACTAGTGCTGTGACATTGATGTGAAATAATTTGCAAATGGGCAAAATTGTGGACCAAGTTAGTGCAAAATGGGTATAACTTACATTTTTGGTGCTAGAAAATGCCATTTTACTCATTTTCATATATGTACTTGAAATTCCTCCTCAGGAAGACCTTCAGACGTAACGAAGTATCGACTTTCACAACCCTGGCTTTCCCCCAATTAGTCCGCTATAGCGAGGGTCTGCTGAGCCGTCAGTGTGATAAAGCAGGGGTGTTGTGGAGGAAAAATAGAATACAGACCATTACTAAATAATAATATCAGAATTCTAAATGCAGCAGCGCAAAACACCTCTACAAGTCAGCCTTATCTAAACACTGGTGCTTCCTGGCTCCCACACTTATGAGTCAGAATGGTTGGCAGATACTTCCTGCCAAATTGTTTGACTACAGTAGTGAGGGAAATGCAAAATGAATTACCAATGCATTCTCATAGTAATATCAAAAGTGGGTCCGAAATAATTTTCCTGTTGGTTTATAGTGTAGATGTTATCCTGGTCCATAAACAGTACATTGTGTGCTGCCCCTTCACCATAGGTTTCTGACACCACACTCCAGGCCTTGAGGGTGCTAACAACTCCTGGTGGTGAAAATAATGTTTCATCCACAGAGATTGCCTTTGGACCTATTATGATGTTAAGTGGTCATATCCTACACTAAATCTTGTCATAAACAGATTGCACACAGTGTGATGCCCCTTCACCATGGGTTCCTGACACCACAGTCGAAGCCTTGAGGGTGCTAACAGCTTCTGGTAGTGAAAATACCATTAAATCAGCAAACGAATTACTCAGGTAACTGTTGGTGATGCCCAACAAAGTCATATTTTGCATTAAATCCTGTGGATGAATTGCATCTGCTGGGTCCCTGGCCATATTGGGATTACTGGAAATGTACAAGCTGATTCACCAGAGCATTCTGCCACTCCCTCTGGATTAAGTCGAGAAAAACATCAACTGGAGAGAGTACCGTCCTTGATTCTTAACGGCCACTGAAGCACCACTCCTAGGCTGAGACAGCACCACCTTGCAGTAAATTTTGAAAGTGGATTTACAATGAGAAAAATATCTGCTGGGGAGAGTACCATCCATGACTCTTAATGGCCACTGCAGTAAATTCTGAGGGTGAGTCTGCTATGCTGTATATGGAACTGAAGGTGGCAGACAGTGTGGTGGTGGTGGAAAGGGAGGTGGTATAAGTATTCATTGTGGAGGCTGTGATGGAGGAACACCACGCACAGGCTAAGATGGCTTTGCCTGACAGTAAATTGTGAATGTTGAATTCCCTTTTATTCCTTGTATGATCTATGTGGAATGGAAGGTGGCAGAAGGTGTGGTAGTGGTGGAAAGGGAAGTGGCAGGTTCAGTCATGGTGTTAGATATGATATAGTTGAAGTTGTGGTGGCTGAAGTTCTGTGGTGGTAGCAGTGTATGCTCTGGTGGGTTCAGCAGATGGCTCAGAGGATTTTCTCCACCTCCATTCCTTAAGTTCCCTCAAATTTTGGTCTGATGTTACTTCTATTTTTCAGTCACTACAAACCCATTTCTCATGGTCAAGTTATTTCATGCTCATTTGGTCATTTATTACCCTATCTTTATGTGGGAAAGAAAGGTCTGCATGACAGTGATGATGATGGCACAGAACAGGACAGTTAAGCATAAGAAGCAAATTATATCCCTTAGGGTAGCATGTACGGGAGTTTCCTTATTGGATAAGAATTCATAACACCAAGAGATCGTATGAACTGCTGTGTGAAGCATATTAACTAAAATTTTCATGTCTGTGCTTTTTGTCATTAGTTTGTGTATAATAATATTTATTACTTCCATAATGTGTATAATACTGTTAATACCTATCATTTTACACCTTCAGTTTATCTGTGATTTAGCTGGTAATAAAACATAATATTGTGAGATGTATATTTGAATATTACCTCTCACATTTCCTTACCTGTTTATATAAGAGGAAATATATGGCTGTATTCTGTCACTTTGGAGACTACAGTAATTCCCTGATCATCCATTATGATTCTTGGCTATTTGGATAATGAATTTTTTTGGAGAATGTCATACTACCCCTCCACCAGCCCCTCTATGGGTGGCATAACCCCAACAAAAATCCTACATTGTACAGTATAACTATCCAGACAGAAAAAACAGCCTCAAACAGTTTTCTTGATAAACAGTACCTTATTTTACAGTAACACACACAGCTACTGTATACTGTACTGGACTCAGCAGACCGTATTACTATAAAAGATTTTGTTGATTATTCCCATGCAGTTAGTGATGTGCTGTCAGTTAATGCTGCAAAAATCGGATATTGCTGTAACTCAGCTACACTTTTCTTTGTCGGATAATTTGTTTGTCAGGTAATGTGGCACTGGATAATTGGGGGATTACTGTGGTTAAATTCTTCTTTGAGGAAACAGGTTGTGTTCTTTTAAAATCTTGAGCTGAATGTGGAAGTTAAATGAAAATGTGGCCCAGTACATTAATGTCAGTGCTTTAGTGAAGATTTACAATGCTGTTTATCATACTGTAATGCTGGAAAGGGATACTTTAGGTGGTGGCATCAATATAACTACAGCTGCCAGGTTACACAAGTGCCCCTTGGCTCTCTCTCTGTCCCATGAAAGGAAGATGGTGAATTGCAAAAGGGCAACAGCAACAGGAAAATCATTGTACTTACGACTAATTGTTGGTTCTCAGAGGTCACGTCTTCAGACAAAAGTTGTTATGAACTAGTCAGTATGTGTTGACTCTTTGCTGCTGGTATTTCCAGTCTGTTAGCTGGGATAATAATGCTTCAGTTATGGACAAAAGTTGGCCTACTATTCCACCTGATCTACTTCACACTTAGGGATGTCCATCACTTCTCCCCTGATGCATCAAAACATGGAGAACCATCTATGGCTACAGAACCCTACCAACTCCCTCTCACAAGTACAGTAGTAACCAGCCACAGAAAGTGACAAGTAAAAGAGGTGACGTACTGTATTAGGGTGGAGACACACACAACATGCCTTTCTCAACTAAGGAATATTAGCCAGTAGAGAAAAGTACAAGTAGAAAAGGTGAAATATTAAGCAAATTTTTGTCCCTATGTGTACTGCTTCCTGAAATGTGTATATTTCAGCGCTAACTTCAAACTGATGAGTCTCAGTGTACCATACAAACATGGTTGTGATCTTTGGACTGTTTTTTGCAACTCATTAATATATACTGTATAGCATTTTCCTGGTATCTGGTTGCTAAACTATGTATGCAATATAAGATGTAATATGCGGTGATACTAATCCCGATTTGAAGTTTATTGCTTTAAAACAAGCTATCCAACAGTGATATATACCTTGCTTGTGAATATTTATCAACTTTAATGACCAGTGTTGGTGAATAATGTGTGAAACTGTGAATGTGAACCACTTTAAATAATTACATGCCTGCTTTCCATTTAGTGGTACACCAATGGGGGGATATTTTATGCCAAGAGTCATTACTCGGATTACTATGGCACACAGCGCTGGAGGGATGCCTTCATGCGGCACTGATATAATTGAGCTGCTCTCCTGCCTGGTTGTACAGACATCACTAGCCCCCCAAAAAAGGATGGTGGATTTCAAGAGGAAGGCAATCTCAGTCTCTTTGTCCATTTGGTTTCCATTCAGTTCAGTCTGGGGTTACAGCTGCTACTGCTGCTGTGGTATACAGATGTTCCAATATAGTGCAATGTTAACTAATTTTGTATCCAGCATTCTGGAAACCTATACTGTGTTGATGGTATGAATGTGTGTGTGTGTGTGTGTGTGTGTGTGTGTGTGTGTGTGTGTGTGTGTGTGTGTGTGTGTGTGTGTGTGTGTGTGTGTGTGTTTGTTTGTTTGTTTGTTTTACACACACTATTCAGTCACATAAGCTGTGATTATTCTGATCTTCAGTACAAGGCCATTGTAACAAATGGCCTCATACTGAATTGGTGCTGGAGTGGGATACTTTCTTAGGATGGCACTGATATAACTGGGAAGCTTCACTGCCCAGTTGTATAAATGTCCCAAGGTTCCCTCCCTGTTGCTTGAGAGGATAGTGAACTATGAAAGTAGGGAAACTTTGGCCTACAGTCCTCCTGGTTTACATGTAGATAAGCCTGGAGCTGCAACTACGACTACTACTACTGTACTGCTGAATGTTTCTCGGCTGAGTAAACAATATGGTACCAGCAGCAGTAAACTAAAAAGGAAATCACCCAGACTAAAATGGTTAAGTGACTTCTATCCTGTGATAATCATCAGTCCACCCAGATAATCCTTATGTTGTGAAATACCAACTTTGCCTTTTATTTTGGTTATGTTAACTTTCTATCCATATATATTGCCAGATGCCTTTATATCATTGTTCTGTCCTCTGCCGTTTGACTGCCTCCCCTCTAGCTCATCCCTCTTATATACCTCTCCACTCCATCCCTTCATCTCATCCTTGGTCTCCCCTTCCACCTTACTCACATACAGCAAAGTCAAAATAGTGAGAACTGAGAAATGACTACAGCACTGTTGTTATCCTCTTCAACATGAGTGCCTTTATTTTCCCCCTCCACTTTATTACTGCTACTTCCTGGACATTTTATTAAACTTCAGAGAAACTTTTCAAATTGGAAAGGTTGGATGTGGCCTTGATTAACCCCTTCATTAGATCTTTCTTTCTTGTGTATCAGGCGCCACTCCACCACATGTGAGGCTCTGCAGAGATTGTATGGAGGGTAAGAAGTGCTTGTAAGTGTGATTGTTGTGTTGGAGTGGCTATGGATGTGTGTGTAGTCTGTGAACCAAGTGTAATTGGCCCGTGCAAGCCGACTGGGTGCAACAATACTTTATAGTATGCGACACTGGTTCAACCACAGCACCCCTTATGTCCGTCAAAGCAGTACTTGGTCGGAAGAATACTCCCAAATTTTATCACCCTGGCAGGGCACGAACCCTTGTTCTTCAGTGTATGAAAACGCACACTTTACCACTGTAACACAGAGGCTCATTACTGCAGGACCTTCTTTCGACTGATATAACTAAGTGGCACTGTTTCATGGTTACATGAATGTTCTTAACTCCTCCCCTGTCCCTTGAAAGGATGTTGGTTGTCTGCAGGGGAAGGTCAGCTTTAGCCTACAATCCACAGAATTCTTGTCCAAATAAATCCATGGGACAACAGCATCAATAATATTCATCATCGTCCGAGCCTCCTTTCCCACACTAGGGCTGGGTGTGGAGTAGGAATGTCCAGACAGCCCAAATTTGCACAGTCCAATGGGCCACACTTCCATTCACTCATCATTCAAGCCCCCGGAATCCTGGCTCTATCGGATATGCCAAAAACATTCACCACATTCTGTAGCTTCACATAAATATATACTTAATGCGTGGGAATATTGCATATCCATCCTAATGTATTACACTGTATTTGTTCTCCCAAGTCTGCCAAGGACATCTGTGTTTTGTTATTATTATTATTATTATTATTATTATTATTATTATTATTGACATGTTTATGTGAAGCTACAGATAAATGTATCAATAACAATAATAATAATAACAATAACAACAAAAAAATACAGATGTTCTGGGTGACTTGGGAAAACAAACACAATGTAATATGTCAGGATGGATGTGCAATATTCCCACTCATTAAGGATACAGGACTTGGTATGAATTTTATTAATTTATCAACCACAAAGCTTTTGTTTTTACCTGATGGAACTGGACTAATCTCACAACTTAAACATTATGCTGCATACTTGATTGCGTGCCATTTGTGCAGCCTTAGTTATGAGGTAGGAATGAGTCTCCTTGGTTATGAGTGAAAATGATCCTTTAGTCTGACTACATGTGCTGTTACTGAGCTGAAAGGGGTTAGGGATCTTTGGCTACAGTCTACCATTTTCCTTTTGGGGATCAGGAAGAGACTGACAGATATTTGAGTAACCAGGCAGCTGCACGGCCAGGTTATATCAGTGTCACCACATGAAGGCAACATCTCCGGCACCGTCGGGTTAAAATAAACGCACTATACTACCTTGTATGAATCTGTATAAAATGTATTACTAGGGATGGCCCCAGCATTTACAGGGTGTCTGAGATTTTTTTTTTTTTTAATGAACTTAGGAAGATTATTTGAGGGCTAATTTTGTTTTTTAAAAATTTTATATTAACATGAATCAATTCTCAACCATTTTGTAGCTACAATTACTGATGACCTTATGGGGGAAAATCCCCCTATTTATCCCATAAGGTCATAAGCAAGTGTTGCTGTGTGATGGCTGAGAATTGGGTGAATGTAGATATACGAATTTTTCCTCAGTATCAGCCCTACAATAACCTCAAAAATATCTTAAAACAAAAAATACAAATCTTACGACACACTGTATATCCCTATTACTCATACTCGTGTGGCCATTTGACATTATTTATTACTGTGAATAGTTTTGTATGTACTGCTTCCTCTTTGTTATGTTTAAAAAAAAATTGTTATGGAGTATGTAGAGTTTTACAAATTTTTTTTGTATAAGTTGTTGTATTGTATAAAAGTTGTATGTAATTTAATATAATGTTACAATGAAAACTTGATGATTGTAATTATAATGAGATTTCAAAAGGATGTTTGTTTTTCTTACCTTCATTTATGCCATTATTTATGTATAAACTAAAAACAGACATAATCAAACACTACGGTATTATTTCTTATGATGTCTTTCATTTTTCTTTTTTATGTTAAACTCAATGCTGGAAATCTCACCGGTGTTTTTTTACTTATTTGTATATTTATTCATTTTCTGCCAAGCACGTAAGTAGTGTAAATTAGGCTTCGATATTCTCATCTGTTGTTTATTTCCTTTAAACACAGAAACAAATTGTGGGAATAACATACAAATGAACATAAACAAGCAATATGTGGAAATAAACTGGTTAGGAGGAGGTGCTACACTTCCAGCCAATCAATTTGTCTGTAGAAATGCACATTCTCACCTACCATCCAAGATTTGTGGAAGGTCATCGTGAAATTTACCCATAAAATATATAGTGCCAGAGAATCATTTCACCTATAGGAACACAATTACCAAATTGAAGGATATAGTAGGTGTGAATCTGGACAAGTTTGCTGGTGTGAGGTATAGTAAGTCTGACTAAATATGGTAAAATATGAACCCCAACAAAAAGGAATATACTAACTGCAGTAATTCTCAAGCCTCAATCTGGGCACGATATTCATAGACTGGAGTTCCTGGAACAGCAGTTTACAGGCATAGGGGATGCGGATGGACGAGACGTTGGCAGAGGATCGGCAGTAGTGACACCAGCCTGAGTATCCGAGCAGTCCACAGGAGTTGCATACATCTACGTCAAATGCATCCGATGAGATCATGAGTCGCTCCAGTAGTAACATGCTGCAAAAAAAAAAAGAAAAAAAAAGAAAAAAGAAAACCAGGTACGTATGGTTGTTATAATCTCTGTATTCAACTTGGTCTAAAACTGGCATTTCTCCATCCTGAATGCTCACTTGTAACAAGAGATGCTAGAATATGCTGCCATGAAAAAGTACCATGGAAAGGATGTAGAGCCATAGCATTT
Source organism: Birgus latro (assembly GCA_018397915.1). Classification (NCBI taxonomy): domain Eukaryota; kingdom Metazoa; phylum Arthropoda; class Malacostraca; order Decapoda; family Coenobitidae; genus Birgus; species Birgus latro. The sequence goes on from JAGKTI010025772.1 coordinate 9,115, forward strand.
TCTTTCTTAGCCAATGAGTTATGTGACATAAGCTGCAAAAGGAAGAAAATCTGGGCCTAAGTTAAGGCAAAAAAAAGCTTACGTGTTTTATGCTTCAAATCACCATCACCACCATGATCATCACTTTTGGTTTCACACGTGTTTTCCATGTAGAATGTGTCACATGGGGTTATCTGATAGCACTCTTCTACCTTGCTCTGCTCTATGGTAAAACCTCACAGCACTCCTCTACCTTACTCTAAACCTCTAGAATCCCATATTTACCTGGCACCATGTCCTATAAGACAGTCACGTTCCATCTCTCCAAGCCTCAGCCCACCATCCCTTGCCCGACCCTCTGTGGGCTGGCGGGTGAGGACAGCTCTGGGACCCCTGGATCGAGCATGCATTTTGTCCATCACCATGTGCTTCAGTTTCTGGTAGTACACAGGGCCGAAGAAGATGTACCCAGTCAGTGCTTCCCCTGTGGTTCCGCTGTACAGGATGTCTTTACCCTGGGATAATATAGGTAAATACCAGTAATTAAATAAGATGTTCAGTAAGTGAAGAAAATTATAAAACTATACTCTTCTCCTTCTAAACTGGTCTAAAATTGCCATCTCTCTACCTTGAAGACTGAGTTGTTATGACAGACTGACACTAGAATGTAATACTAGTAATGAAGTGCTACAGAAAGAATGTGCAGCTATAGCATTGTCTTTTTCAACCACTCAGCTAGGCTATGTGAAACAGCCTACAAAATGGACAAAAATTAGGTCCAAGGTGAAAAGAGTATAGCACTGAGTCATAATTAATGAACATGATTCTAACAGGTGCTTGAGTGGTATGTCTTCATATGGTGGTACCAATACAGCTGAGTGGCAGAGATGTTTGGTTATACAGTTCAAATGTCCCTCCCTCACTATTCCCCCCAAAGAAGGCTGGTGGACTGCGAGAGGGGCAGCTTCAGCCTGTGGTCCACAAGGTTCACATCCAGTTAAGACATGGGCCACAACAAAAAACATAAAGACTCTAACCTGGTAGTTATATCCATGTTTGACTAAGTCCTCCATGATTTCCTTGACTGTCGTACCTCCAAATGCAGTACCATAATTGAATTTGCCCTCCAGTGCTGCTGCCTTACTTCCCAACAACTCCATCAACTTCCCCACTGTCATACGAGAGGGAAAGCCGTGGGGATTCATGATCATGTCTGGATAGACTCCCCTGTCTGAGAATGGCAGGTCCTCTTGCTGTACGATCAGGCCCGTGACTCCCTTCTGTCCGTGACGTGAGGAGAATTTGTCCCCGATCTCTGGCCGACGGGTCTGCCTTAGGAGGATTTTGATCAAGTTGAATTCATCTGGATCTGAGGACAACATGACCTTTTCAACATAGACCGAGCCAGGGCCTTTGTGTACGACTGGTGTGTCTCTGAACTCAACCTGCCTTGGCCCTGTCTCCTTGTCAGTGTATGAGAGCTGGGTCACAGTTGGCATCTGCTTGTTGATCAGCACCTGGCGAGGTTGTACGGGGGTTCCTACCGCCGCCAGACCATCGGAATCCAGAGTCTCGTGTTTCCAGATCACCTTTTGCTGTCCACCCTCTAGGACCTGCATCAGTGGGCCTTGGACACGATCAGAAGTCTGGTTGGCATAGCGTTTAACTGAACACTTCGCGTTTCGGTACACCAGGCACCTTCCGTATCCTCGATCAAGTGATGCTTTGTTGATTATAATTGCATCTTCAATATCATAACCTGAATAGCTCATAACTGCAACCATGGCATTGTGTCCAGCTGGAAGGTGCTCGAAGTTGATGAGCTCGATGGTCCTGGTCTTTACTAGGGGCTTGTGAGGATACACCAGGTTATAAAGCAAGGTGTCAATTCTGTTCCTCTGGTTATAGCCAATTGTTCCCATTGCCTGCTTACCCATGGCACACTGATATGTATTCCTGGGACTCTGGTTGTGATGTGGGTAGGGAATGAGGCCAGCACAAACGCCTAATATTGTGAATGGCTCAATTTCCATGTGTGTTGTTTTGTCCTCAATCTCGTGCTCGTACATGGCAATACTAGAATCGTTCTCCTCATTCACATCCAGGTATTCAACAAGACCCTCATGCAGGAAGTCATCAAATGTCATTAATCCTCGGGTAAGTCTCTTTATGTGTTCCTCAGTGACAACGGGTCGGCAGTTCTCAACAATGATGTAGGGTCGGCAAAGGCGTCCACTGTCCGAGCTGATGTAAACACAGCGATGTTTGTAGTGGGTATAGATGGACACGAAGCCACTGATAATTGTGCTGCGTCTCATAGCACGGAACACCTTCACTACCCTCTTGTGGTCCCGAGTCACTCCTATGATGTTGCCATTCAGGAAGACCAGGAAGACATCTCTATTGGAAAGCTCCTCCCCTGAAAGCAGGTTTATGTCCTCCACTCCACAGTTAAAAGCCAGTTCAATGATGGGTTCTGGGTCTACCTCTGTTGTGATGTGGGTCATGAGGGCTAGATTCTTCACTAAGCCACAAGATTCTCCTTCTGGGGTGTCTGAAGGGCAAACCATACCCCACTGTGATGGCTGTAGTGACCTTGGCCCACTTACTTTCCTCGTCTTCTCGAACTGGGAGTTAACCCTGGTCATCATTCCCAAGGCGGAAATATATGACAACCTGGCCAGCACCTGTGTTACACCTTGCCTCTCCATCTTGAATCTCTTTATTGTCCAGTTTCCAGTTGATATGGCAACCTCTAAGCCATTTGTTATTGCATCCTGGCTGGACTGCATGTACTGAACTGCATCAAACTGAGACACCTTCCCCTTCTTGCCCAGAATTATGTCTGCTTTCTTCTTTAAATCAGAGTTGAACTTCTTGAACAAGTCCTCAAACAAGAGAGATATAAGTGAGCCAGCCAGCTCCAGTCTCTTGTTACCATAATAGTCTCTGTCATCCACAGTTCGAGTGTCTCCCAGAGCCTCAATGACTCTCCTCACCATTAGAGCCAAGTAAATTGACTTCATCTTGAAATTAAACTTCTCAACAGGGACATGAGCAAGGATGGTTGTGGCTAAGAGGTCCCTTGCTTCATCTACAGGAGTCTTCTTTGGTCCTCGATCAAAGAACCTTTTCTGTCGAACTTTATTCCCAATATACTTGAGTGCCTGGGTCTGGGTATACACATTAAGCCTAGCACACTCTTCTAGCGAGGCTGCGAACGAGGTCATAATGCGATCCTCCGTGCCAATCATCTGTACGATCTCTTGGTCACTGGCAACCCCCATGGCCTTAAACACAATGCCCACGGGTACGTCATCAGTCAGAGTGTTGTGTTTGAGGTAGTATTTCCCGTTCTTCATGGTGACATTGGTGCGGGATTTCTTTTCATGGGTGGAGGAGGTAACCTGGCATGTGAGTCCACCCTTCTTGTCCTCCTCTACAATCATGCGGTTCTTAGACAGCTGCTCTTGGATGAGGATAACCTAAGGAGAAAATAAGCAGAGCATTGGTATGAGTCTTCTAGAAGAGGGTATCTATCTATCATCCAGTCCTTCAGTGCTCCATAAGAAGTGTGGGGGTCCATGGCTGGGATGAGGGTGATGTAGTTTAGTAGATATAGTAGATGGGTAGCAATCATCAACCCCGAGAGGTACTACTATGAGTAAAAGGTGACCAATACCTTGGTTTCTAGGCACATAATCATCACTCTCAGGCAGGGAACTGAGCCACAAGTAAACATTTAAAGTCCAAACTGAAACTCTGTGTTACAAATCTTATTACACCCCAGATTTTTTTTAATATGTTTCCATCAACTGTTGTGAAGTACTCTGCTGGTTATGGCACTTGGTTTAACTTCCAGTCCATAGAAAACATCAATATGGGGATTTACTATGGAGCATGGCATTGTTTTTATGTACCAGTATGTACTGGATATATGTATAACTATTTTTATGTATATATGTATAAGATGTATGTATACCTATTTTTATGTATGTACTGATGTAGAAATAACTATTTTATGTATGTATTGGATGTATGTACAACTATTTTCATGTATGTATAAGATGTATGTATGTATAACTATTTTTATATACTGTAGTAAATTTTTATGAATGTATAACTATTTTATGCATGTACTGATGTATGTATACCCATTTTATGTATGTGCTGGATGAAGATGTAACTTCGTTTTTTTTCTTTTTTTTAAATAATGTGTCCAACTCTGGGCATAGGCTTCACAGCCTGCTATCAAGGCCCAGCAGTCCTTCTACATACCATACACCTCTACATGTCACCACTTCGGCGCTAACACCCACCGTCCATATTGAATACATGCTAGGGCTGTCTCTTACAGGACTGGTGTATTGGTATTAGCGGGGGTATTTTTACGACATGTCGGCGGGTCTCCTGGTACATCAGTAAAGCCTGATTTAATGAAATTCAAATCCTTAAACTATTCCCTGCCCCAGCGCGGATTTGAACCTGGTTCCGTTAGGACTGCAGACCACCTCTCTACCGATTGAGCCACCGCCTCTACTGGATGTAAGTATACCTTTTTGTGTATGTACTGTATGTATGTACAGTATGTATAACTTTGTATGTGCTGGACATATGTATACCCATTTCTGTTTATTCTGGATGTATGTATGGCTTTTTATGGATGTACTGATGTATGTATAACCTATGTATGTATGGGATGTATGTATAACCTATGTATGTATTGGATGTATGTATAACCTATGTATGTAT
>JAGKTI010025773.1:0-13844 GCA_018397915.1 Birgus latro
ACATGGCTTGTATCATCCCCGCTTCTGTAGGGATAGACCTGTCCTGCAGTGGACCTCAACAGCTGATAACGATGATGATGATGATGATGATATATACTGTACATGGATATAGCTAGATACTGGGTATGTAGGTAAAGATAAAGTACCAGTACTCTGATTACGTCATATTTCACATTGCCATGAATACCCAGTCGATGACTTATAGCCACATACAATTTCAGTTAGTGAGTACAGTATATGTCATTTTAATTACTACTGTATAAACTGATTTTCTGGAAAAGGTCTATTCCTATTTGGTTCATACAGAGTCACTATACATGTGGTGCTTATTTCATTCAGCCAAAGGACATCTTTAATATTTCATTCTTACTGTGTATGAACAATTTTACTCACCTCAAGAAGGATTTATCTGACACCAGTAACTAAAAACAATCTCTAGCTCTTAACCCTTTTACCACTTAATGACTTTCGACATTATTACAGAGATTGCAACTCCATACTATTTTGTTTAGCTTGAAGAAAACATACATAAGGTCAAGAAGTTAAAGACAAGGCAAGAATCACAGTACAGTATACCGGTGTGAAGACTCTGAGGAGCGGTGCACCCTCACAGTGAGAAACCAGGAAGTTAAGGTGGTTGACTTCAGAGGCAAGACGGTCCACCAGGTCAGTTTCACCCAAGCTGCCATCATCACCAGCCTCAACACCATTCCCACTACAACCACTGCTGCCATCAGCACCACTCTTCAGTAGGGCTTCCAACCTCTCCAGTCTGAAAACATCCATCCATCCAACATCCACTCCAATGTTGCCCCAAGAAGAGCATAAGAGCCCGGGATACGCAAGTTGGTCCTGACATTTAAGATGAGAATGACCAGCCTCACTCATCACAGAGTGGCATTACATGAGCAATAAATCCAACCACCCCTTGGATATAAACCTACACAGGCGCAATCTGATTGGAGTACCTTAATTACCCACTAAACCACCAGGTGCCATAATTTGGTTATATGACTACCACCCAGCACAGTAAATGGTTTCCTGGTGTACAGGAAACCATTTGGCTTGTCACTCAGTGTAGTCACCCATAGGAAAAAGGAAGTGGAAAGAATGAAAGAAAGAAAGAAAGACAGAAGAGGGAGTATAATGTCACCCATAGGCAGATGGAAGAGGAAGGAATGAAGGAAAGAAAGACAGAAGAGGATGGATGGAAGAGAGGAAAAGGCAGACAACCGAGAGCAGCAATACATCGAGTGAGTGGATGGTCAGTGCCCCTATCTACCACCAAGTCTCAAAACAAAGAATAACATGTAGTTACAGTACTTATATATATATTTACCCATCCTTTTATTAGTGGGAGACAGAGATGATGATGATGATGATGATGATGATGATGATGACACGTACAGTTGACAGCAGAAGTTCGTCCCTGTAAACGTGCGTGATATGAGCCTGTTGATCTGGGAACACTGTATGAGAAAGCGTTGACAGGTTTACGTGGCTAGTATTAATGAAATGTGTTCGGAGATAAGTTAAGAACACATTCCCTAATGGTAATATTAATCTGCAGCAGATGGGACAATAATGTTAACGTGAAATGTATGACATTGGTGTATGAAGATTCTTCGTTACCGACACAGACGCACAGGATTATTTGGACTGGGCTGATGTTGCCAGTAAGTATTATATGAAATATTATAGAATGTTTGCAGTCCTAAGCTTGAGGTTGCAAAAAAACATTAATTACAATGTCAGCTACACATTAGACAAACATAGAAACTGAAAGTGCGTGTTTCACTAGTATACAGTTTTGTTTTGTTTTACAAATTAAATCACTTCCCTTCCTGACCTCACTCCCCACCCACCTCTCCTCTTCCCAGTCAAGCTCTGCCATCATCCACGTTTTATCGCTAATGCTGAAAATCTTATGTCTGTAGGTAGTGTGTGAAAAGAAGTCAATATAGTGTTAAATGAGCTTCTTTTTCTCCTCCATTGCTATGAAGTGTTACCCATGACTTGAATGGAAATGTTAGTAATATGGATAAATCGTCACTGTGGTGGTTAGGAAACATTACTTGTCACCATTCATATAATACAGTAAGACCTCACTATAACGGACTAATTGGGGCTCAGGCCAGTCCGAAATACAGAGAATGCCCGATTATCCGGGCTATATGGTGTGAAGGGGTGACTGAATAGTCCGAAATCACGACTAATCCGGCGGAAACAAAAAAACAAGTACTATCAGACTGATTTTATTTACCAGTAAATGTACACTTAATGTAGCAGAAAGACCTTACCAAATCTTTGCATATGCATCCTGCTTGTTTCTGTATTTTTCTAGTTTCAGTTTGGTAAATTTCTTTATCTTGCTGAAAAATATCCTCTCTGTTATTATCGTCACATTCCTGAAGCTGTACAGTCGCATTCGTGAGTCCTGATACACATGTAATTGTCTTGTCTGCTGTTGTGTCCACCGTTGGTAGGATGTTGAACTATTTCACTTGCTAACCGACCAAATTATGTTCAGTGTATCAGGCAGTAAGCACAGAAGTTCCATATTCCAAAAGAAGTGAGCACTGCAATAGACAACAAAAACACCTGTGTATACTGTACCTACAACTGTTTCCAGCACAATGGAAGAAACTCATCATATTCAAGTGTGGATTTCGTTTCCCAACTTCCAAACTGGAGATTAAGTTAGGTTAAATTATTAGGTGCAGTTAAGCTAAGTTAGGCCAGGTTTGGTTAAACAATGAGATCAGAACAGTACCTTCCGCCATTACGTTAACTAACAACAAGAGTTGCACACCAGCAGAACAGCTAAAAACAACAGGGAAACAGATTTAACAAGAAATGTTTATTTGCCAACCCAGAAACAATCAGAAAAACATAACAGAATATCAGGATGAACTGATTTGGTAAGGTGCTTTTACTGCTTACAGTAAAGCGTATGTTTAGCCCTCTCAATGGCACTGAGTTCAGAAATTTGCGTGCTCCCGTGGCAGGCCTTGGAACCATTTTTTCTAAGTTCTAAAATCAGTTTCTTTTTCTTACAGATGCGGTAAGACTCGTCTGGTGCACTTTTAATTTTTTTTTGGCCCTAAACCAATCTTCTGATTTGCTATGAATCGTGAAAGAATAAAATTAGGGCGCATGTTACATTAGCATTAAAACATATTGACGAAAACATCTGGAATAAAGTGGCCGCCTGGCTATTGGGATGGTACAGCAGGTTTGTATAACCATACCAGTGACCTTCGTTCCCTTCCCATAATTGTTCGCAGATTTTATAGTTCTCTAACTCAACGTCATTGACACCGGTGCAGTAATGCATTGTTCAAGAATGGCAGCTATGAAGGGGTTAATAGAAATACGTAATTATTTGTATCAATACTGTCTCAAACATACACATAACAAACGAAGAATGAGCAGTAAATGTACACTCAGCTGCAAAGAACAGAAATAACTGTATGCTCTGTCGGTCCGAAATGAGTTGGGAACCGCGACATTGAACAAAAAATGTGGGATGCTAACTTACGAGAAGACGTGAGACGAAAGTATTTTTTTTTTCTGACTAGTAAACATTTTTGCTCCATTTCGTCCCCTATAATTGTGAAACCTATAAATTATCGTGTAAGCATACAGCCTAATGACCTTGCAAAGTCAATTTATATTCCTCTAGTTTGTTTTCTGTATTTTTCTGCCTATTTTGAGGGTGGTAAATTACCTTTCTCTTGCAGCAAGATTTCCTCTCTTATTATCATAATGTTCCTTAAGCCTTACCTACTATTGTTTTCGGCATAATGGAAGAAACTTACTCAAAATTAAGGGGCATGTTACATTAGCATTTAAACATATCGGTGAAGACAATGAGAGAAAGTGACCGCCTAGCTGCTTACGACAGTAGAGTAGGGTCGTGTAAACATATCAGTGACCTTCGATCCCTTCCCATAATTGCTCGCAGTTTTTTTTATATAGCTCTTAACTCACCGTCACTGACAACGGTACAGTAAAGCATCGTTCAAGGCCGACAACAACTATGAAGGGGTTAATGGAATACATTATTGTTTGCATCAATACTCTCTCTTTCACACACACAAGAATGAACAAAAGAATGAACATAATGTACACTTAACTGAAAGAGACAGAAATAACTGTATGCTCTGCCAGTCTGAAATGGGAAGCGCAATATCTAACGAAGATTGAGAAACTGAATGCTAACTTAAGAGAACACGTGAGATGGTAGAGCAATTTTTTTCTGGTTAGCAAACATTTCTGTTCCATTTCGTCCCCTAAAACTGTGAAACCTATAAATTTTCGTCTAAGCATACAGCCTAAAGACTTTACCAGTTCAATTCATATTCCTCTAGTTTGTTTTCTGTATTATTCTACTTTGAATTTGGTAATAATTACCTTCTCTTGCTGAAAGATTTCCTCCTTTATCATCATCACGTTCTTCAGGCCGTACCTACGACTGTTTCCGGCATAATGGAAGAAACTTATTCAACATAATAAGAAGTGGATTTCGTTTCCCAATTCCCCAACTGAAGCCCTGGTTAGGATAGGTTAAATTATTAGGTAGTTAAGCTAGGTTAGGTTATCAGTCGCCTAACAAAACTCCACCTTGCCATCCATGTGATCGAGTTGTGAGCAGGAGGTGTGGGTGGGGGGACAGACTCACGCTCGTTTACTCGTGCCTCGCTCGCTAGCAACCGGAGCTATCGTACAAATAATTCTATGTATTACTTTACCACTGAACCATTCAGTCACGGCCCGGATATACCAAAGGCTGGATAATCCGAGCCTGGATAATCGAGCTTTCACTGTATGTGATTTTCCGATAAAAGCAACCTCCGGACTTACCCCTGCTAATCTGGACTTTTTCCGATATATCAGACATTAGTCCGGATTGCATCAGTGGTTTTCACCACCATTGCAGTATTGTACTGTGTTATACCTTCACTACATTAATCAAATGGTATAATAATACTGTACTGTGCACTGAAAAACATGTCTTTTACTTGTCTTATTGTTGTGAACATACTGTAGCTGAAGTTGTCAGGCAGTCCGGAGTGCTTTCTGGCTATATCGGACTTTTTCCGATATATAGGAGTTTAGTCCGGTAGCTCCTCGAGTCCGATAAAAGCGAATTCTGGTCTACTGAAGTCCGTTATATCGAGGTTTTACTGTATTTATATAACCATCGGTAAGACAGTGCTCCAAATACACTCCCTCTCCACCCCCTTGCCATCTCCTCCCCTCCCCTTTCCACTGTCTCCATCACTCTCCCCCCCCCCTCTACTAGTACCCCTTGTTTCTAGCCTGCAACACTCGGAACCCCTCCCCACTGTTTTGTTATATTGACCCTGCCCCACTTCTTTCCCTTGTCATTTCAAATGTTTGTTTTTTCTCCCTTCTTTATTTTTGTCTTGGGAACTGAAAGAGATAAGGACGTCTGGGTTTTGTTTTTGGATTATCTTCTTTAATAGTGTGTCATATTATGATGACTGTGACAGTGGCGGTCAAGAGGCATTAACTGTTCAAAGAATGCCAGTGCCTCAATTTAGTCATCATTTTATTACTCCTCCTCCTTAGCCATTAATCTCTTGCTTATACTTATTTTTATATCCCAACATAAATAAAATATGAAGCACAAACGTCCTTCTTTTCCCCGATGAAAGTAAAAAAATGAAAAATACCAGTAATCATCACGTGTGCTGTGTTGCTCAAGAGTATGATCTGCATCTATCTATCTATCTATCTATTGCCAGACACCATAATCCCGTAAGGGGTGGCCATTTGAGTTATTTTTTTTTACGGGGAGGGGCACTAACCCTCCACCAACCCACTTGTTGACACGTAGGGAGCACGTATGGTTTGGTTATATGGTTACCACCCAGCGTTGTAAATGGTTTCTTGGCTTGCAGGAAACCATTTGGCTTGTCACTCAATGTAATGCCACCTGTAAAGGAAAGAAAAGCAGTAAGAAGTGACAGGAAATATAGGAGAAATAGGAAGAAAGGAGGGCAGGCACAGAAAAAGAATGATAAAGGCTAAGGAAGAAGTAGGCAGCACTACATCAAGTGAGTGGATGATGGTCGCATGACTGTGACAGTGGCGGTCAAGAGGCATTAACTGTTCAAAGAATGCCAGTGCCTCAATTTAGTCATCATTTTATTACTCCTCCTCCTTAGCCATTAATCTCTTGCTTATACTTATTTTTATATCCCAACATAAATAAAATATGAAGCACAAACGTCCTTCTTTTCCCCAATGAAAGTAAAAAAATGAAAAATACCAGTAATCATCACGTGTGCTGTGTTGCTCAAGAGTATGATCTGCATGCATCCAGAAAATATTTTCTGAATAAGTATTGCCAGTATTCTTGGTGATAATTTGTAGTTCTTCAGTTATGGTTAAATATAGCAAAACAGATGATAATCACAAAGGCTGTATCCTTCTACCATACATTTGGCAACCATAATCGTTGTAATATACGATGAAAGGGAATTATACCCCTCTGGATGAGTAGATTGGTCCCTTAGCGGAATATGCTTGCCGTCAGCCCAGACAGCATGCAGGTGTAAGTGGAAGTATCCGACTGTCACGGTGAAAGGGTTACTTATAGTACAGGTTTCCTTCCTATCCACCCAAGTCGTTGTCACTCCTGTATCTAGAATATTGGCAGTTGCAAAACAGATGTTCAGGGCACTGACGGACAGCCATGCCGCACCTTTTGTTCTGACCATGTTATGCAGCTATGGGGATGGAATGACATGGAGACTCGCTGGCTGCGTTCTCTGACCTTGCAAGATCATGTGTTGGGGGAGGTCAGATCACAGTACAGTAATCTCTCCAATAACTGATGTAATAAAGCCAAGGGCATGTCCGGAAATTGGGTCTGTCTGGATACTGGGACCCTGCCTCCTGGACTGGTACTCATGGACCCTAACACACCCTAACTCAGAAAACCACCTACATAACTCCTTACTCGACATGCATAGCACCTATTTAAGACCCTATTCACACAAATAAGGGACAGAAAGCATGAAATAAATGAAAAGGAACCAGAGAATGAGGAATTAGAGGTGAGTATGAAAAATATTTAGCAGTTGACAAGGTACTGACTCCCTACTAGATATGAATGCACCTATTTAAGACTCTATTCACACAAATAAGGGACACAAAGCATGAAATAAATTAAAAGAACCAGAACATGAGGAATTAGAGGTGAGCATGGAAAATATTTAGCAGTATCCAGGGTACTTATAACACATCAATCCACCTCCAGTTGTGTGCTGCATTTAAACCTTTGCACTCTGAATACTAATTTCTTACCACTGCACAACACTGTAAATTCCCATGTGGTCTAGTGGTGAGGTATTGCAGTTTACTCAGTTTATTCACAAAAATGAGCATGTGCAGCAGCCACTACAACAAGCACCTACTCCGAATGGTAGTTAGGTGGTAAATGGCGAGAGGAGGGAAGCAGGGGACCGCTATTCACGTGTCAAAACACAGCTGGTTGGCGCTGCGTGCCAAATTCAAAATACGGTTGAATTTCTTTTTTTTTCCTTTTTTTTTTGGGGGGGATGGGTGGGGCCCGGTGGCCCGGGTCCAAAATGTCCAGACATTGTGATGTCCGGATACTGGGCATCTGGATATTAAATAGATTACTATTTCGAAGCCATATTGTTTTAGATTATTAATTAAATAGATGTATCTCATCGGTCTCACTCCAATGGGGAACACAATGTGGGAGGGGGGGGGGATTTATGGAAGCAGGAATACCATGAGTAAAGGAGGAGGTTAGATATATTACAAGCTGGGATACAGGTAAATATGTTATAAGGTGTAGGGAGGAGTAAGTTACATTTGGTTTTTGAAGGCTCCAACATATTTGCTTGTGTTGGCCTTTATCACCTAATGGCGGCTCTCCATGCTCCTCGATCTATGGCAGCCTCCCTGTTCAGTCCCTTAACCCTGAGGTCACACCTAATGACCTCGTCCCATGTCTTTCTCAGTCTACCCCTCACAACCCCTCCCCCAATATTAACACTTCTCACCCTCTGCACCCAATTATCATCCCCCACCCTCTCCACATGCCCAAACCATCTCAGTCTACCTCTCCTCATCACAACACCAATACACTCCAGTCCCATCCTACCTCTCAACTCTTCCATCGTAAACCCAGCCCCCCAGGCCTTGCACACAGGGACGCACTGCACATCCACCTACTCATTGTCATTTCTGTACGTTTGTGCCTGCGAATATCCTCTTCCTTCACTGCCCAGGTCTCACTACCATACAGCATCACACTCCTAACACATGCTGCATACAAAGACCTCTTAGCATGTAGGGAGAGTCCTCTCAATGTCAGGAGAAGCAACAGCTCCCTGAACTTCATCCAACCACTTCTCACCCTAGCAACCGAGCTAGCTCCAGCCCCACCTCCTACACCTAACATATCTCCCAAATAACAAAAAAAACAAACACTCAAGAGACTCACCAGCAAGTTCAATCCTTTCACACATAACAATCTCCATCTGCTCTCCCCAACACGCCACACACATAAAATCAGCATTATCTGGCAGTCTACCTCTAATACCACTACATCTCTTGTGCACTCATTTATCACAAACAATGCACAAGACAGAATTACTTCCCACACCTTTGTGGCAAATTACATACGGCAACTCTCCCTCTTCTTTGACTGTACTGCCACCAACCCTAGATATCATCACTTCTGTTTTATCTGCATTTGCCCTTAAGCCCTTGTGCCCCATACCATCTCTCCACTTCCTAAATCTTTCCTCTGCCTCTCTTTCAATCTCTGCAATCAACACCAAATCATCAGCATACAACATCTCCCACGGAAGTCCATCTCTGAAGTCACGTGAGAGGGCTTCAAGCACCATGATAAACAATAGGGGACTCAAAACTGACCCCTGATGCACACCAACATTCACGGAAAACTCATCACTCAAATCTCCATTCACTCTTACCTGAGCACCCTCATACATAGCCATAACCACCCTAACTAGCCACTCTTCCAACCCAAGATTCCTCATTGCCCACTTCACCACCTCTCTAGGGACTCTGTCAAAGGCCTTTTCCAAATCAACAAAAACAAAATACAGTTTCCTTTTCTTTCCAATATATTTTTCCTGAAGCTGTCAAACAATGAATATGGCATCAGTGGTCCCCCTGCCTGGCATAAACCCAAACTGCATCTCATCAATATTCACTCTTTCTCTAATCATACCTTCTAGAACTCTCTCTCCATTACTTTCATTATCTAGTCTAAGAGCTTTATACCTCTATAATTTCCTCTTTCCAGGCATCACCCTTTTCTTAGCACACATTTACAATTACACTCTTCAGCCAATCATCTGGGACAACACACTAATATATAATCATATTTATCAGGCCAGTGACAAACCTCACCCCAATATCTCCTGAGGCCTTCAACATTTCAGCAGTCAACCCAGACACATGGAGCAGCAGCCACAGCGAGAAGACGTGTCTCAAACCGCCTCTCAACAAACCCTAAGTAGTTTTCAGGAATTGTCCTGTCTCCAGTCTTGTTCATAATATTAAGTATTGCAAGTTATTATAGTCTACTAAAAATGTAAAGAACTATTGTCATTAAGTATACACGAATGTTTTTATAGGAATTTTGGGAACAGCTGTTCAGTTTAGTACTGCAACCGACCTTAAACATGGCCGACCATGTAAACAATGGGGAACCGGAATTCCCAGGATTTGACAGTGAAACAAACGTAATGGATCTGGTTAAAACATTGATTATGAGAATTAGTGGTCTAGAAAAGAAAGTGGAAGATCTAGTATCAAGAGACATGCCTGAAAAAAACAAAAATACTATACAGAGTTTGATACAGGCCAATGAGACAGCGAACCAGGAGATCGACAATTTAAAACGAGAAAATATTGAATTACGGAGAAAACTAGAAGAAAGCAGTAACCAAACAGAGAAGGTAAGTAGTGTGTTAGAAGAGCAAAAGGCAAAGTGGGCACATGTGGAAGAAGAACAGAAAGAAGTGGTCAGTATAAGGGAAATTATTCAGGAAGAAAGGGAAATGAACAAGAAAAAAATGGAAGAAAATGTAGTGAAAATATTGAAGAAAAAAGAGAAAATAGTGAGAGAAACAGTAGAAAGGAACAGATGTGTGATAATATTTGGAAACAGGGAGGAAGAAGAAAAAGTTAGGTCTGTGAGACTCGAGAGAGACGCAAATCAGGTGAGGCAAATATTGGACAAGATCGATCCCGAAGGAAACAAGTGGGAAAAAGAAATTGAGAAAGTAAGGAGGATAGGGCCATATAAGAAAGGGGAAGCAAGACCAATGAGAGTTAAGATGTCTTCAGAAAGTGTTGTAAATGACATACTTAAGGTGACCTGGAAACTAAGTAAAGAGGCAGGAATGAAATTGAGGAAGTAAGGAGGATAGGGCCATATAAGAAAGGGGAAGCTAGACCAATGAGAGTTAAGATGTCTTCAGAAAGTGTTGTAAATGACATACTTAAGGTAACCTGGAAACTAAGTAAAGAGGCAGGAATGGAAAATATTATAGTAAGAAAAGACTTGAATGAAGAAGAAAGAGAAGTCTTAAAATCTTTGAAGGACCAAGTAAAGGAAAAAAATGACAGGAGGACAGAGGAAGAACGTAAAACTTTTTTTTGGAGAGTGATGGATATGAAGGCAAGGAAGTGGTATGTGAAGAACTAGACGTGAAGGAAACAAAGGGGATGGATATGAATATGAAAAAGAGAAGAATGCGTAAAGATAACAACAGTGCAGCAAATCTGAGCATCATGTACAGTAATGCAGATGGATTAATATCTAAGAAAGGGGAAACTGGAGACTACTTAAATGAAAATAAACCTGAAATTGTTTGCCTAGTAGAGACTAAATTGCCCCGAGATGTCGATATAAAATTATTTGGCTGGAATAATTATAAGATTTGGAGGAAGGACAGAGAAGGCAAATTTGGGGGAGGAATAGTGATATTAACCCATAATGACCTAAGAGTAAAGAATATAGAAATTGAAAATACTAAGGCTGAACTTTTGGGAGATGAAATAGAGGACAATTATGGAGAAAAAACGGATGTAATAGTTTTTTATATGCCCCCTAGGGAATCGACAAAGGAAGATTACGAACAGTTAATAAGTGAATCCATTATTAGGCTAGAAATGTTAATTGAACGAAGAAATAGAATAATATTAATGGGAAATTTTAACTGTAGAGAAGTTGATTGGGAAAGTATCGATGCTGGGAACAATGAAGAATCATGGGGAAATAAATTAATGGAATTGATGATGGAAAACATGTTAACTCAGTTGATCAAAGAAAACACAAGAATTAGGGGTGTTGATGAACCATCCAGGCTTGACCTACTATTCACAAAGGACCCAAATGATGTGAGGAACATAACCTACCATTGCCCCTTTGGTAAAAGTGATCATCTGGTAATTGAGATGGACATGGTAGGAGTGAGGGAAGGAGAAAGAGATGAAAAACACAGAGAAAATAGATACAATTATGGGAAGGCAGACTTTGCTTCCCTGAGGAACTTTTTCCAAAATGTAGAATGGAGTAAAATGAATATGATCACAAATGTTGATGAGAAATATGAGTTTTTGATAGAAGTACACTATATAAAACAGGAGTTACTAAGTATGTCCCAAAATTTTCTGCAGCTATGGAAAGGAAGAAAGAATGGTTTAACAACAGATGTAGGATGGCACAAGAGGCAAGAAAAAAAGCATGGAATAAAGTGAGAAGAAGGTATAGTGAAAGGGCTTGGGAGGAGTACAAGCAGGTTAGAAATGAATATGTAAGGATACGGAGAGAAGAGGAAAGGAAATACGAAAAAGATATTGTATCTAACTGTAAAAAAGAGCCGAAACTATTTTATAGGTTTGTAAATGGCAAAATGAAAGTTAAGGACAGTATAATACGACTGAGGGATGGAGATGAAACATACGAAAGAGAGGAAGACTTGTGTGAAATAATGAACAACAAGCTACAGTCAGTTTATGTATTGCAAGACGAATTTAGGGAGCCTGAAATGGAACCCAGGCTGACGAGAATGACCGAAATTACAGTTGACATGGATGAGGTGCTATAGCTGATGAAGGATTTGGATGTGAGAAAAGCAATGGGACCAGATGGTGTGGCTGGATGGATCCTGAAGGAATGTGCCGACCAGTTAGTGTGGCCAGTTTATGTCATTATCAAAACCTCGCTTGAAAATGGACAGTTACCTAAAGATTGGAAAAAAGCAAGTATTGTGCCAATCTTTAAGGGAGGAGATAGGGAGGATCCACTTAATTATAGACCTGTGTCACTTACTAGTATTGTTTGTAAAATCTATGAGAAAGTTATTAGAAAAAGATGGATAAAGTATTTAGAAGAAAATGAAGTGATAACACCAAGACAGTTTGGTTTTAGGGAAGGAAGATCATGTATTACTAACCTATTAAGTTTTTACAGTAGGGTAACAGATGTCATACAGGAGAGAGAGGGATGGGCAGACTGTGTCTATCTGGATCTTAAGAAAGCATTTGACAGGGTACCCTATAAGAGACTATTGTGGAAGTTGAGGACATCTGGAGGGGTGCATGGGAAACTATTAAAGTGGATGGGAGATTATTTATAGGAAGGCAGATGAGAACAGTAATAAGAGACAAGGCTTCACAATGGAGAAATGTGACTAGTGGAGTACCTCAGGGCTCTGTCCTGGCCCCAGTAATGTTTCTGATATATGTAAATGATTTGCCAGAGAGTTTGAATAGTTACATGAGTATGTTTGCAGATGATGCTAAAATTATGAAACATATTAAATGTATTGATAGTTGTAAAGAACTGCAAGAGGACTTGGACAAAATACACAGCTGGAGCCAGACTTGGAAAATGGACTTTAATGCCAAGAAGTGTCATGTATTAGAAATGGGTATAAGTGAAAGAAGACCACACTGGACATATAAAATGGGCAATGAGATGATTAGTAAAAGAAAGGATGAGAAAGACTTGGGAGTGATTATTCGGGATGACTTGTCACCAGAAAAGCATATAAACAAAATTATTGGGGGAACTTATGGATTACTGACCAACATGAGAGTGGCTTTTAATTATATGGATGAGGAAATGTTGAGGGAGTTGATAGTGACCATGATAAGACCAAGACTAGAGTATGCGGCGGTGGTATGGTCACCTCATTTGAAGAAGCATATTGATAAACTAGAAAGGGTCCAACGGATGGCAACGAAGATGATACCGTGTTTAAGGGAACTCACCTACGAGGAGAGATTGGGAAAACTGAAGTTACCAACACTGCGCGAGAGAAGGGAAAGAGGTGACTTGTATCACGATATTTAGAAATGTAAGAGAATTGGAAAGGGTGGATAGAGAGGATCTTTTTGTGTTGGATGATGGAAGAACAAGAGGTCATGGCTTCAAGTTGAGGAAAAGTAGATGTCTTATTGATCTCAAAAAGTTTTCAAGAATTCTCCCCCAGTATCCGGGCTTGTCGTAAGAGGCGACTAAAAGGGTTGGCGATGGGTTAGTGCCCCACCCCGTAAAAACAACTAACTAAAAATACGAACAGGAAGCCTCGGACCAGGACTGACCAAAAGTTGACAACAAAGGAACAGACAAAGGACGAGATAAAGATTGCGACCTGGAATGTGAGGGGTATGAATGATGAGGTGAAAGAGAGAGAGATTGTACAGGTGCTTGAGAGTGCAAAAGTGGATATATGTGGAATAACTGAAACTAAATGGCGAGGTGAGAGTGTGAGAGAATGGGAATATGG
>JAGKTI010025774.1:0-13844 GCA_018397915.1 Birgus latro
TCATCTGCACCTGTTTCCACCAGTGTTCTCCCCACCATCACTCCGGCCTTTGTCTTGCACCGTACATTCGGCTCCACTACCCCTATACAGCTGTCAAAAGACCCACTCACCTTACACTGGAACAACAATTCTGATTTTGGGGGTATCACTGTAGTGCGGAGTGACCTCACCTCACCACCAGAGCAGGTAGGCTACTTTTCAGTGCCGTGACGGGAACCGACTTTCCTCGAACCTTCAGCTTCATGGAGCAGAAGTCCAGCTCACACCTCATGGACATCAGATAGTCAAGACCCAGAAGACAAGGATCCTCCATGTCGGACATGTAAACTGGAAGAGTAGCCTCTTGCCCTGCCACTTCAATCTGGACATCAAGGGGTCCCCTCAGTTCCTCGTGGTGCCCAGTTACGCCACACAGTTGTTCCGATGATTCAGGAAGATACCGATGATGTAACACATCAGGCCTCACAAAAGTCTGCTCTGAGGCCGAATGAATCATCAGGGAACACTTCTTTCCATCTATCCTTCCATCTATTCGCACACTGTCAATTGCTGTTCTCTTGCATTTTCTCGGCAGTGGGGCTGCTTGGGACAAGCTGGCTGGTGGCTGCCCCTTCACACCAGCCTCCACTAGTTTTCCGCTTCTTTCTGGTCTTCTGCAGCCTTCTTTTTATCATCTTTATTCTTCTTCGGACACTCAGAACTGAAGTGTCCCACCTTGCTACATGTCCAACATGCTCTTGTTACAACTGAAGATTTCCTTGCACTACTCTGTTCTTGCTCCTTCTTCCATTTGTGACAATCCCTCTTCTTGTGCCCCGGCTTCCCACAGAACCAGCAGCCTCTACTGGTCTTCACCTGTTCCCTCTGTCACTTGTAGCAGTCCACTTTTCTGTGTCCTGGCTTCCCACGGCACCAGCAACTTCCCTCAAATTTTTCCATTTCACATAACTGCTCCTTTCTTGCCTTGAATCCTGCACTACGACCTGTCTGAAAAGTGGACGTACTTGACCTGACATAGGACTCAAACTCTAGAGTCCTGGCAAGTGCGTCTTGCATGCTTCTGGGTTGTGCCTGCTTCACCTGCACTTTCAACTCTGCACTGTCAAGAGCATCGATGGACTGATCCCTCAGTAGAATACCCAACAGGTTAGGTGCTGCTCTAGGGTATGCCTTATATGCCATACTCTCCAGGTCATGAGCAAGCTGCTGTAGGGGTTCTCCCTGACCCCGTACACGGCTCCGGAATCATGCTCTGTAAACCTCAGTCTGGTATATGGTTCCATATCTGCACTCCAGCACTTCTACTAGGGACTGATAACTGTTCCTCTCCATCACTGACATCTGGCCCAGAATTTCCATTGTGACACCCTTAAGGCTAGTACCAAGCTGCACTGCCTCCTCCTGCCTATCATCCCAGCCACTCTGATCCGCAAGCAACTCGAACTGTGCACGGTAAGCTTCCCAAGATACTCTACCATCAAATTCCTGAGGTTTCTTTGTAACTGGACCTCCATTGTAGCCTCGCACTTCACTGGTTTAGGGTCTAAAAACTGGAGCATCATAATTAAGGCCAGGACTTAAAACTTCTACATTCTGTACATTCTGATTATTCAACCCTTGCTAACTTTAAATGCATGGGATCCGTCAAGATTCAACATACACTGTCCATTCCTTTCATATGCTGCCTGTACACTAACGTGAGGCTCAGCAGTGCAATATTTCTCTACAGCCTCCATTTTCTCACTAATTATCTTTATATGGTCAACTACATGCTTCAACTATCTACATGCTGTCTGCACTCTGTCACTATTTTCTCACTAATCTCCAGCTGGCTGCCCACATGCTGTTTCCACTCTGTCACTATTTCCTCACTAATTGTTTTTCAACTGGTCGTCTACATGCTTGCTCACCTCATACTTCTGCTGCCGTAGCTCAGCATATATCTTCTCTTTCAATTGTTCCTGTTCTTCCTTTATTTCCCCCATGAATGAATCTAGCTGACCTTGCACCCTCAGTTGTACTTCCCTCTGTTGCTCCTGTACTGCCTCGTGAAGCAGTTCATATTGGTTTTTCTGTTCTTCACGTTGCGCCTGTAGTTGTTCCTTGAGTTTTTTCTGTCCTCCACTTTGGGCTTCTAGTTTTTCACTCTGTGCTTGCAGTTGTTCCATGAGTTCTTTCTGTCCTTAACTTTGGGCTTCTAGTTTTTCACTTTGAGCTTTGATTTCGTTCCTGAGCTCTTTCGTTTGTGCCTGCATTAACTTCACAATCGTCGCCAGTAAGATTTCCTCCTCCTTCTGCCCAGCTCGAGACCTTGTCTTCACACCTTCTTGCTTCATATCGAAGATTAGGTTCACTGCAGCACTTAAATTATCCCACATTCCTGACACCAGTGTTACATCCCTAGTCCCCTCACTGCCACAGGCTACAGTGCAGTATAGGAAGGATTTTGCCCAGTGAGTTGTTCTTCCTATGGTCAGCCGTTAGGTGTACAGCACACAAGATCAGCTGAGGCGATGATAAACACTGGCTTCTTGAAGTTGACTGTCATTATTTTCCAAACAATTCCACTTTATGCTTGCTAACTTCACTTCACTGTTCTCACAAGAACTGGACTTATACAAACTGTACTAACTGCAATTTCACTTAATACTTGACAACACTGCACTGTTTTCACAATAACACTTCAATAACTTCACAAGTACCGAAGATATACACACTTCACTGACACTGCACTACACCCAATATTCACTCAAACTGACTGAGGCCCAACTAAACGTAAACCTTAACAACAACCTACACTCTCATCCCCCATCCTTATATAACCTTGCATTACTTGAGAATGATCTAGGACGAACTCGACGGTGCGACAGTTAACAGTTGCCAACTAATTGATTTGATTAATTTATTACGCCCGAAGGCGACAAACCTATTACAGTGTCATGTGGACATATGTGAGGTGAGTACAAGGGAACTCGTTCCACGCAGGACACGCTGTCTAGCTAAAACAAATGAACACCCACCAAAGTGTGGATGACGTATGAGAATAACATCTAGGTTATCATCATCCAATAAATGTTTACAAGTGTCCACTAATGTGAGTCCGTGTGGTATTAAATCAGAGACAAGTGGACATTGCAGGCAATAGTGGTCAAGGGTGTTGGCACTAGGTGCGTCACACAGCTTACAGGAGGAAAAACGAGGTGCGTTGTCCACCCCAGCCACTTGCCACACAGGTCGGTATCCCAGTCTGAGGCGGGCACACACCACGTTATGTCGACGAACCCTAAGACCACTACAACGATATCTATGGGGCTGATGTAGAAAGTGGTCATAATGTTGGATAGACACACTGTGAGTCCTCTCAGCATTTCTACTGTGGAGAATAGGGGAGCGGGCTGCTCTGCGTATTATCTGCTTGTAGCAAATGGGGAAGACATTAGTGGCATCCACAGCAGGCAGATCCAGTCCGCAGGCAGTCCTTGCAATGAGGTCAGCGATGTTGTTAGCTGCAAGACCAATATGAGAAGGAATCCACAGAAAGTGCACCACCAGCGAACAATCGCGGGCAGTGGCCAATTGACGGAGTATCTGCATAACTATGTGTTGATATGCAGGCCTGGGAGAGGAGAGGGCAAGGAGGGCCGACTGTGAGTCACAGATGATCAAGCCGCTGTTGTTCGTCCGTACTAATAAAGTAACTGCATCGCGGAGTCAATGTAGTTCGCAATATGTAGAGCTCAATGAGGTTGACAGTCGATGGCCCAACCAGCCCCCTTGAGGTGGATCCAGACTTGGGGAGAACACTGCACAACCAGCACTTCCATCCTCCTGCAGGGAGCCATCAGTGTAGATATGGTGGGCCGAAGGGAGGGAAGATGACAGCCTGGCGATAGTCTCCAAAGCTAGCTGTTTCTGAAGCTGAGGCAGGTCAGTCTTGGAGGCCGGACTGTATGAGACAGCAGGAACAGGGGTCTGCCAAGGTGGAATGCCACAGTCCACCTCCTCCGTAAGCACTGGTATGATGATGTTTCGCTGTTGGACATATGAACAAACAGTATCAACTAGAGTGCGGCCACCACTGCAAAGCAAAGGTCTTGGTGCAGTGCGATCAAGGGAGGTCCGAATGATGTGAGAATAGTGGGGAGAAAGGTGAGGATAATGCAGGCACTTAACGCTGAAGTATGTCACCATGGAGTATATTCTCTCAACTAGTGGTGGTATGTTGAGTTCAAGTTGCATGTTGACAATTCTGGTTGAGCCAGGGCAGCCCAGGATAAGTCTCATTACTGCGTTTTGGAACTTCTCAAGAGGTTGTAAGGCTGTTCTGGAAAGTTGACAAAGAGCAGGGGAGAGATAATTAACAACTGATCGAATGAACGCTATGTATATGGATCGTGCTACAGGAATAGACACCCCGGCAGCATAATTAGTAAGCCACTTGAGAGGTTTTAGGCGCTGCTGTAGCCGGGTTAGCAGACCCTGAACAATCGGATGCACACGTTGTCTTTCAGGAATGGAGGGAGAAATCCGTACCGGTGCCCCAAGATAAAGGTACTGCGTGCATAGGAGAATAATACAATCCCCGACAGAGAATACAGGCAGTGTTCTTGCTGGACGGGAAGTGAAGATTCTACTCTTTTCTGGTGAGATAATGAGTCCACATTTCGAAGCCGCCTCGTGAAACCAGTGAAGGAAACGCTGAAGATCTGCTGAGGAATTTGAGTGAATGCAGATGTCATCAGCATAGCAAGTAATTGTGATTCCAGGGAAGTCAGGAAGGAGGGTGAGTAAACAATGAATAAGGATATTAAACAAAAAAGGACTAAGGACACCACCTTGCGGAGTACCAAGCTCAAAATCCTCAGCAGAGCTGCATGCGCCCCTAAAAAGAACACGAGAGGATCTATTGGTTAGGTAACCACGTATCCATCGCAGCAGGTTTCCCTTGACTCCAAAATCCACCAGCTGGTCGAGGATGATGTCTCTGTTGGCGACATCAAAGGCACTCTGTAAATCAATGAAGGCCACTACACTGGTGGGGGACAGGAGGGTGTATAGCTCCATGAGGCAGTGATGTGTCCCTCATTGTGGTAAAAAACCGTACAATCGGGGCGAGAGCTTGTCCTGCAGCCTAAACAAGAGTCTTGTGAGGAGGATGCGTTCTAGTACTTTACTGAAGCAGGAGGTGAGAGAAATAGGTCGGAATTTATCAGTACCAGGTTTAGGAATAGGCACGATTGTACTGTGGGTCCAGGCTTGTGGCACATATCGCAGACGGATGCAAAGGTTGAAAAGCTGGAGAAGGGGATTACCAGGAACTTTCAGGAGGACACGGAGGACAGAAAAAGTGATCACATCATCACCTGGAGCCGTTACCCTACCCCTGGCGAGGGCCCGTCGCAATTCATCATCAGTTATAGCCACACCATCCTCATCGTCTGTCCTCAGTAAAGCGGCGGTGAGACGGAGTGCACGAACGTTTTTCTTGGTGGAGAGTGCATCCTGTGTGTGTGCAGGAAGGGTGCAAGTCCACGACTGTGCAGACCAGGCGTCTACAAGATCCTGTGCGTACTGTGCTGGACTGTGGTGGAGGACACTAGGGGGCTTCTTCTTAACAACCTTGTTGATAAGGCGCCACATGGAACCAACAGTCGTTTGATGGTTGATGCCATCTGTAAGTTTCTGCCAAGATTCAGTATAAACGTAGTGCTGGGGAGTAACTAGATCATCCCTCGACAATCGATACCGATGGAGACTCTCGGGGGAAGGTCGTCTTTGAAAGGCAAGTCCGTCTTCCACTGCCTTCCTCTCTGCCTGAGTGATACGATTATCCAGTGTCCAGGTGTGGGCATCATGATGGCGTGTAATGTGTGGCCTGCCGACATAATGGGTGTAGAAGTCATGCATGGAGCTGACAAGTGATAAATACAACTTTTCAGGACACTGAAGGTTGAACGTGGGAAGAAGGTTGGTTATATAGGAGACATATGTAGGGCAGTACTTGGGTGGGATTGCAATGCGAGTACGTCTGTGTACAGGAGAAGGTGTGGCAGGGAGGGAATAATTAAGGCTGAGAGCAATATGATCAGAGAAGAGAGCAGGGATTGATGAACACCTGACTTGGGACGTCACGAGGCCGGATGTAAGGATGTGATCTAGTGTGCCTCCTCGAGAGTGTGTGGCCCCACCGATGTCCCAGCGGGTGAGCTGATTATGACGAATATACTCAAGAAGTTTAGTCCCATTACGGTTAACAGTGGCAGAAAGGTCCCCCATAGCAGGGTGTCGGGCATTATAATCCCCCATGTATATCATGCCACGGATGGTGGGAGCTGGAAGAGCAGCTGTATGCAACCTGCCTGGCGCAGAATACACATTGCATACCCGAACTGTGCCGCTTCCAATGGTGACTTCAAGAAGCTGGAAGGTTGTCTCGTCGTTTACAGAGCTTTGTAGGAAACGGTGCTGGATGGAGGAGTGAACATACGTGACAAGTCCATTCCTGACTCGATGGACATAAAGAAATATAACCACTGAGAGTGGGTGCCTCTATCTCGAGATGCGCACGACCAACAAAGGATTTCTTAATGCAAATTATATCTGGGTGGCGACTGTATACATATCCTTTGAGCGCAGTAAGTTTAGACCAGTTCGTAACACCACAGGCATTCCAAGAGATGACATGCAGTTGTGCCATGTTACCGAACTTTGCCATTACGTTTGCGGAGGCCAAATGAGGGAGTGGTGGTGGCATGAGAAGTGCTATGCGGTGTGCCACGAGGGGAAGACTCCCTGGGGGGAGCAGTCAGTCGTCCAATGGAAGTGACAATGGAGTCCAGCTTTTCCGTAAGGGTGGTGACAGTCGTAATGATGACTTGCTGTGATTCAACCAGTGAATTTAATGTTGTCTCAAGTGTGGCTTGCTTGCTAACCAAGTCATCAATGCGGGCTTCTATTGCATTGAAACGTGTCATGAATGAGGTAATCCGAGTCCTGAGAGTGGCAACAGCATCACGAAGTTCGGTGACTGCAGCTGAATCCAAACCGATAGGGGAGGCAGGGGGAGCAGCAGAGCGGAGTGGTGGTGGTGGTGATGCTAGTGGAGCCCCATCCTTGGCAACGGGGGCAGAGGTAGCCTGACGTCTAGTGCAGCCGTGTCACACGTTAACTCCTTGATGACATCGGAGACATTTCCAGTGCAAGGTATCTGGAGGTGGTGAGTTGGGTTGCATCGAGGTTGTATCAGAAGCAGGTGGAGGGGGTCGGTGAGGACACGTCCGAGAGTCGTGTAGGCCAGAGCACCATGCACACTTTTCTGGTGCAGAACAGTACCGGGAGATGTGACCAATGCCCCAGCATCGAAAGCACCACGGTTGCTCGTCCTTCATCTTGCGAAACTCACAAGGTGGGAGGCAGGGAAGGAAGCTGAAGGTGACAGTTGGTGGTGGTGGGTGAGGAAGACTCCAGGTGATTACCAGACGGTTGATAGGAGTGCCATTCTGGTAGAAACGTCGGGCTGAGTAGATACCTGGCAGCTCCCTGGCCAAGTTGGGATCAGTACAGACAGGATAACTGGTAAGGAGGTAAATAGGAAACTTGAGGGCCTCTGAGGTGAGTCTTGAATTTCCAAAGAAAGGGCTAGGAACTCTCCTTTAGTTACGCTATCTATGATGTCCTTGCGACGTCTTAAGATGTAAACAAAACGGGAAGTGATTGCAGACATCTTAACCTCCACTTGGGTGCGGTCAAGGTGAAAAGCACGGTTTACCTCAGACAACCATCGAAGTTTGACGTCCACAGTTGGGTTGTCTTTGAATAAAAGCTTGATGTAGTCAGCCCTGAGAGCGAATGCTTTAGGAGTAGAGGCAGGAAGCATTGGTGAAACTTGGGGGGAATGAACAAGCTGCAGGGGACGAGGATTGTTTGATCCAAGGCCAGTTTCTCCCTGCAGAGGACGAGAAGTCTCTTGCCGCTTGGAGGGTTTGGCAGCAGGGGATGAAGGCTCACTGTTGCTATCCGAGGTGTTATGTACAGGACGCTTGGCAGCGGAAGATACCTGGCTGACTGGGTGAGATGTGGCAGGTACAGATAGTGCTGGTTCAGTAGCCACTTCCCCAGCTAACGAGACATTGCTGCTGCTTTGTGGTAGCTGTGGCCGATCACTCTGAGACATCTCATCCTCGTCACTCAGCGCCAGATCAGTTTCAATGTCCTCTAAAGTGGAAGAGCCTGAGTACTCCATGCTGATGCACACCTAGGCAGGTTCCAAGGTGAGCGCGAAGTCAGCTTCACAAGCACGACAGTATAGACCAACGGTAGCAGGGGAAGTCCATGACGTCACACAGGTCGTACTGCGCATGCGCAGAAACGAGAAAACCCGACCTGGGATGCTCGGGCTGCCGCACTGAAATTTCCCCACAAACTACAGGCTAAGTCCAAACACCCAAAAAACACAACCACAGGTGAAGTGAGCACTGGACCTTTATGTTGCTCCCTGCAACGACAGAAGGGTGTTGGAAGGCAAAAACAGCGGAAAAAGCAGGAATATGAGCCGCACACAGTAATGATTTGTTGATATCCGGCCCTCTGGTGGCAAAATCCAGTTGCCAACTAAGAGACAACCAAAATAAGCCAGTCGTCTTACATTACGTAACACTCTAAATCTATTACCAAACTTAAATTAAATTACATAATTTAACGTACAATCAGTTAAATAAAACATTATAGAGAAAAAGAACATAAAAATTAATTCATAACTTACGAAACAACTACGCTCGAAACAGCGAGCAAACTGGCAACTCTGATCGTACTGATGCCAGCCTATGGTAGATGTCTAGAAAAATCTCGAAAGCCTAACTGGCAATTCCCCCTTCGTAACACTATCCCTTCCCTAGTTCTTTGTCGTCCCGACAAAACTACACAGTATATACAAACATAAACATTACTCCTAATGAAACATCTAACTATACACAAAATAATCCTTTAACTTATCAGGGGGTGGATACTCGAAACGACTTACAATATTGTATCTCGCCGAGTTGGTTGTAACTTGATGTAAACATTGTAAGCTCTCATTGTAAGTTCGTACAACGTATACTCAAAGCCTCGGGGCCGCCATATTGGATTGTAATTGTCTGTTGTAACTTACAGACGGTTCTTACAAGGCAAACTCAAAATATTGTAGAGGCCATATTTGTTTGTATATCGGATTGTAACTTACAGCAGGGTCGGAGGAGCTGTAAGTCCCCTACGTGGAAGTTGCTGACACTGGTGCTGGCCCTCCTCAGTTTTGTCAAAGCAATTCACAGGATTATATTGGTAAGTTAATGTGATTATGCACTTCCAAACGACATTTTATAGCAGCAAGTGTTTGAGAGAGACGTCAGAATTGCTCTTAGTGTTAATAGTGAGCAAAAACAACCATAGTGAGAGGTGGGGACCCACAGCATGTAGATAATGAAAGAGAAGAAATAGTGTATGATATTGAAAGAGAAAAAATGATAAGAGGTGAAATACAAAAGAGAAAAGAGAATTAACGTAACCTAACCTAACCTAATCTAATGACCTTTCGTTTGGTGAAGACGAAAGAAATTCCACGCCGGGCTTAAACTTTAATAAAACCTTTATATTTTAAAGATAATTCAATATAAGATCCAAAATAAGTTTTAAATGACAAACTCAAAAACAAAAAATGTCATTAAAACTTTGTTTTCATTAAACAGACCTTAAGTAACGATCCAATACCACAATACAGGAGCAAAATTAAAGCTCCAAATAAAACCGTAAGTGAAAACATGAAAAATTTTCATTAAAAAAAAAATTAACATAATCTTTAGTAACCTAGCCTAACCAAAGGTAAAGGACACTGATCGCTGAAACGACTCTATAGTATGAGCAAAACGATGTGTGCTGGATACTGTTTAGGTTGAGAGTGGATCTACATAGGCAGATGTGGGAAATATTTTGTCCCCTAAAGGTGCTATTTTCTTTCTCAGGAGAGAGAGGTGATTCAAAGGCACTGAGAGTGATACTAGAGAAGATGGAGCTTGTGGCCGCCTTTTTGCTTTTATTGTAACAGTAGGTGAGAAGCTTCCCAAAATCACGTCCTTCCTCTTCTCCACCTCCCGTATTAACACCATCATCTCATCATCAGTGAAAATGGGTCCCCTTTCTTTTGAGGCTGGCTCTGTTGCTGTGCCGATAGGCTCAATCTTCCTTCTTGTCTTGTTTGCAGGTATAATCTGCTGCGTCACTGGCTGGGGTGCCCACTTGGCCTTCTCTGTGAGTGCTGGAAGTGTTTGTTTTGGTCGCATCAGCTGGCTGTCCTGTGATTGACTATAACATTGGCAACCCTTCTTTAAAGCCAGTAAGGAACTGCACTGTGATTGGCTACAAGACTCCCGCCAACAACCAACTTTACGTGAAAGACTTACAAGCGCGAGGAGATGCTTGCACGTAAATATGTTTCGGGTATCGCCTGTAACTGGGATTGTAGACACATTGTAAGCTACTTGAACGTAAGTCAGTTACATGACCCGTCGCTCACGTAACTTACATGAGCTTCGAGTATCCGGGCCCAGGTCTTCTTCTGTGCCGCTTCCGACGACGTCCTTGCTCCTCCACCCAGTCCACTTCTCCGGGGAGGTCTTGGTTCTCTTCCTGATTCACTTCTTCTCTCGGGAAACTGTCACCATCCTCTTGCACTTCAGCTCCATGGTCCTCCTCAACATCCTCGGCTGCGGGAGAGCATGATGCCTCGGAGATGCCCCAGCTGTACTGTCCTGGCCCATGGTACTGCCACAGACGATTAACGTGTACCACCTTTGGGCGAGACTTCCTGCCTCCACGAATCCGATTCGTTACGTCTGACAGGCGGTCCAAGACACTGTAAGGCTCAACCCATGGGCTATGCAGGTTCAGTGACTGTCCCTTCTTTCGCTGAGGATTGTATAACAAAACTTGATCGCCATCCTTGAAGCTCACCTCACTTCCCTTGGTATCATACTTACACTTCATCACCTCTCCTGAAAACTTGAGGGCTCCTCACACTTGATGATGTACCTCAGCCAGCCTTTCTTGAAGGTGCTTCACATAGCTGGTGGTGTCTGTTGGCAGCTCTTCACGAGGTGGTCTTCCCATTAACAAGTCAACGGGTAAGTGTAACTCGTGGCCCTGGATCAGTTTGCACGAGTGTAGCCAGTAGACTCGTGGGATGCAGAACGATATGCCATCAACAACGAAGGTAATTTCTGGTCCCATTCTGTTTGTCCATCTACGCAGTACTTGGCCAGTTCTTGTCCTAGAGTCCAGTTGAATTTCTCCACCATCCCATCTAACTGTGGTCTTCCTGATCCCCAATAACTGGCAGCACTCACCGAACACAGCAGACTCAAAGTTTCTACCCTGGTCTGAATGTAGCTCTTGTGGCACCCCAGAACGACAGAAGAACTGGTCAACCAACACCTGAGCAACAGTAGCAGCTTCTTGATCAGGCATAGGCTTCTGGCCACTTTGTGAAGTAGTCCATCGCGACACATATATATCGGTTTCCTTTTTCCGTGAGTGGCAAAGGTCCAGCAATGTCCATTGCAACTCTTTCCATTGGTGCACCCACTTGGTACAGCTGAAGAGGGCCGCACCCATGTTTCTTGGGTCTCTTTTTGGCACAGCACGCACCACAGGCCCGACACCACTCTTCAACATCCTGACGCATGCCAGTCCAGTAGAACCTCTGTCACACCCGGCTTAGAGTTTTCTTCACTCCCAGGTGCCCACTGGTGATCTGGTTATTGGACTCATCCAAGATCTCTGACCTCATCTTGTTCGGAACCACCAGTTGCCAATACTTGCTGAGGCCATCGGGTGTCTCCCACTGATGCTCCAGTAGTCCGTCATTCAAACGAAGAAGTTCCCACTGACACCAATAACTCCTGGTTGCGGGGCTCAACCTGGAAACTTCTTCCCAAGATGGTCGCACTGTACTCCGCTGCAGCCACTCTAGCACTGGCTGTAAATCTGCATCCTCCAATTGCATCCTCTTCAGGTCTGCTTCATCTGACATTGGCCCTGTCACTGCAGTACGGCTACATTTCTTACTATGATCTTCCTTTTTACTACACTGCCGGCATTCCAGATCACAAGGCCAGCGTCTCAGACTGTCAGCATTGCCATGTACCCGCCCAGGACTGTGCTGCACCTCATAATTGTGCTGGTCTAGCTTCTCGAGCCAGGGTGCCAGTTGTCCTTCAGGATTCGTTAGTGTTTTCAGCCACTTGAGTGCCGCATGGTCCGTCCTAATGATGACATTTGACCCATAAAGGTAGGGATGGAAGAAATCAAGGCTCTTCACCACTGCCAAGAGCTCCTTACGGGTCACACAGTAGTTCCGCTCTGGTGGGCTAAGCTTCTTGCCGTAATATGCTACCACATATTCTTTTTCATTCTTCCTCTGTGACAGGACTCCACCAACACCATGGTCACTAGCGTCACAGTCCAAGATAAATGGCTGACTCCGATCAGGGTACGGCAATACTGGAGAGCTTATCAATGCATGTTTGAATTTGTCGAAGGCTTTCTGAGTCTCTGCAGTCCATGCAAACTTCTGTCTCTTCCCCAACAGCTTGTGCAGAGGTGCAGCTATCGTCACAAAGTTCTTGACAAATCGCCAGTAGTACGTACACAAGCCAAGGAAACTCCGTAGCTTCTTCACACAAGTTGGAACCGGCCACATTTCCACAGCTGCCACCTTCTCCAGGTCAGTGCGGACGCTGCTCTCACCTACAATGTGTCCCAGGTACTTTACTTCCTTCTGAAACAAGTAGCACTTCTCGGGGTTCAGCTTGAGGTGTGCTGCACAGATCCTGTCCAACACCTCCGACAGCCTCTCTAATTTCTGGTCGAATGTCCGTGCAAACACAATTACATCGTTCAGATAGATGAGGGCCGTCTGCCAGTGGAGGTCTTCCAGTACGCAATCCATTAGATGCTCAAAAGTAGCCGGGGCATTACATAGGCCAAAAGGCATCACCTTAAACTGCCATAAACCCCATCCGTATGAAAAGGCTGTCTTCTCCTTGTCCTTCTCTGCAACCTTGACCTGATGATATCCTGCCTTCATGTCTAGTGTGGAGAACCACTTAGCACCTGACAGAGCATCCAGGGTGTCATCAATTCTTGGCAAGGGGTATGCATCCTTCATTGTCACATCATTCAGGGCTCAATAATCTACACAGCACCTTACTGAGCCATCTTTCTTCCTTACCAGAACCACTGCTGATGTCCAAGGACTGTTGGACTTTTCTATTACCACTTGACTTTGGAGATTCTCCATCACCTTCTCCATTTCTTAACGATGGGCTGGCGCCATCCTCCGCGCTGGCTGTTTAATCAGGCGGTGATCCCCATTGTCTATAATATGCTCCACCAGGTCAGTGCACCCCAGGTCTAGATCTCCAGTGGAGAAGACATCAACAAACTTCGTCAGCAACTGCCTCAACTTCAGCACTTGGGAGCCATCCAGGCATTGGCTACTCCTTGAAAATAGGTCCCGTAAGTGGTCTGGCACGTACCCGTCTTCCTTGACTACGCTCCTTTTACAGGTCTTCCTCTGATGCCACTCAGGGTCCACCGCCAGGCACAGTCCCACAATTTCTTCCTTGTTGATCTTCTGTGACTCACGGGAGAAATTGGCCACCACAACTGGCACATCATCTGCACCTGTTTCCACCAGTGTTCTCCCCACCATCACTCCGGCCTTTGTCTTGCACCGTACATTCGGCTCCACTACCCCTATACAGCTGTCAAAAGACCCACTCACCTTACACTGGAACAACAATTCTGATTTT
>JAGKTI010025775.1:0-12671 GCA_018397915.1 Birgus latro
CACATTTGTACCCGGCGAAAGAGTCAGCCATCGCCTACCGTCATCATTATTAAGTGCTTCATATAAGATGCAAGATATTCTCCGGTGGTTGCAAGAATGTCATGGTTTTCTTGTCCCTTCCCTCATCAGGACGTTAACTAGTGAACTGCAGGCTGAATGTTATGTATTGCAATCCATAAGCCTCCATTCATGGGTTACTGTGGAAGGTGAGTGACAGTTGTACAGTATAACAGGACGTTACCCGGTGGACTACCAGCTGCATGATCCCTATTGCAATCCACAAGCCTCCATTCACGGGGTAGGGAGGGAGGTGAG
Organism: Birgus latro; assembly: GCA_018397915.1. Classification (NCBI taxonomy): domain Eukaryota; kingdom Metazoa; phylum Arthropoda; class Malacostraca; order Decapoda; family Coenobitidae; genus Birgus; species Birgus latro. Next base: position 316 of record JAGKTI010025775.1, read on the forward strand.
TGAAATTTATATAACAGGACATGCACCCAGTCGCTTCACTTTCTGCATGGAATGGCATATGTCGCTTTCAGTGGTAGCAAGAATAAAACGAATATAGGCATCCCCATACTGAAGGGGACAAGTATGTGTGAAAAGGGATTGATTTTAGTAAGGAGAACATGGCTACGATTATTGGAAGGATATTTGGTGAGAAAGAGAGAGAGAAAGAGAGGGAGAGAGAGAGAGAGAGAGAATTGGCTTTGGTTACATCTTACTGGTGGGCCGATGGAAGAGAAGCAAAGGGGAGGAAAATGGAAGGCGATAATGAAAGTGGAGGTGACGCACATGTACGAGTAATTAAGAAGGGAGGAAGAGGATGAGGGAAGACAAAATTAACGATAAGGGATTGAGAACAGAGGGGCAGAGGAAGAAGAGGAAATGGAAGATGGTGCAAGAGCAAAAAAAATTGGAGGGAATAAGATGAGAGAGAGAAAAAAAGAGAGAGAGAGAGAGAGAGAGTCAGACAGACAGACAGACACAGACAGACAGACAAAGACAAAGACTGGAGTGGGGGAAGGGAAGAGGGAACAACACTACAGGAAATTATAATTCTCGGAACTTGTGCTGTCCAAAGAAAAAAAAAATCATATTTTGACTTCGGCATTCTTCTCTCGTTCACTTCTGTTTCTTCTCCACTTCATATTTCTTTCCCATTTCATCCACGCCTTTGGTTACCCTTCAAAATATTTCTCAATACTCTTAATGAGATGACGACGTATTTATATACCTGCGCTCCCGAACGAGTGAGTGTGGTATATTTTCAGCCATGTATGTGTATGTGGCTAGGAGCGTGGGAGATGGATGTGAGTGTGCATGCACAAGCGCGTGTGTGTGTGTGCATGTTTGTGTGAGTGTGTGGGTGAGGGGAGTTCAGTGAATTGATGTTAGCGTGTGTGTGTGTGTGTGTGTGTGTGTGTGTGTGTGTGTGTGTGTGTGTGTGTGTGTGTGTGTGTGTGTGTGTCTCCCACCAGGGGAACAACCTTGTCGTAGTGGGAGGCTTGTGTGTCCTGTAAATCTGGTGGGCTGTTCCAAGGGGAGGGAGATCCCCTCCGGGCTCAACGGAAGGACAGAATTACCCATGCTGGGGGGACCATCACTTAGGGGTCAGACTAAGTGTTCCGAGGTCCATTACCTTGTGGATTGCCCCTGGCTGGGTCGATGCTACGGGAGATAACCTCGATAGTAAAATCCGTAAGTTGAGTCCAACTGACAGCAGGGCTCGACAGACAGAAATCACTGCAGACTCCTGCAACCCTGCTCAGTAGATGGTAGTCGTGAATGTTCGTCATTATAACAGGCAGTAAAGGGGCCACGTCATGCGGTTGTAACGACTGCACACCCTCACCATCACACCGAATCCATTTATTGCACAAGCCCACTACTACACTTACCTCCCATCTCATCTCTCACCAAAACAAAACACCTTTGGCGACAGGACAAGGAGTCAGTGACAGCTCATGCATGTGGCTGGAAGTTGTTAGCTCGAGTCCTGCACATAAGCGGTATTGGTCCAGTGGACACTGGAATGATGATGTAGGAGCAGATCATGCCTTCGACAGCATCCAGTGCAACTAAGCAGCCAGAAACGGATGCTCAACTGCTTACCCCTGACGGGGAGGGGTTTTGAAAAGTTAATATAAACATTTTCTGCTCTTCACCACTTGGTCAGCGTCTCTCAAGGAATTCCACAATATGGTCAAAAACCATATTAATTCTTCTGAATCTTGCTACCTGAAATATACAACCCTTGCCTGATACTGACCATGACACGAGACAATGCTGTAGAACTGTCCATATTGCTCATGAACTTAAAACACATAAAACTGACATTGCCGTCTTGTCTAAGACTTGCCTCTCAGGAGAGGGCATTCTTTTAGAAGCAGAAGGGTATACCTATTTCTGGAGGGAATACCCAGACAGTGTAAGAAGAAACCTTGTTATTGGCTTTGCAATCGGAAGCAAGCTTCTACAGAATATCCAGGAAACACGTGAGGGTATATCAGAGAGGCTGATGTCCTGGTGCATACCACTCTCTAAAGGGCAATATGCAGCACTCATCAGTGCCTATGCCCCACCGCTTGATTCTGAGGACACTGTCAAAGATTCCTTTTATGACTCTTTGGATGCTACCATTCGATAATACCACTGAATGACAAACTGATCTTGCTGGGAAATTTTAATGCCAGAGTAGGAAAATATATTCATCTCTGTCTAGGCATCACTTGCAGCCATGGTACTGGTAACATGAACAACAATGGCCTTACACTGCTTTCTTTGTGCTCAGAACACACTCTATCATCAACACGATCTTTTAAATCATGAATAAACATAAGACCACATGGATGCACCCACGATCTAGACACTGGACCAAATTAGCTATGTCATTGTAAGGCAGCAAGAATGAAGAGAAGTTCTTATAACCCAAATTATGAGAGCTGCTTGATGCTGCACAGAACATAACCTTATAGTCACCAAACTGCTCTTAGTCATACACCCACAAATGTGCCGCAAACAATCCATCAAGAAACTAAACTGTAGTAGCTTGAAGGATGTGACAACGTGTAACAACTTCCACAGCACTATTACAGAGAAGCTTCCCGCCTGACACACCCTCCCATGGCCGTGAGACGAGCGATGTTTTGGAACCCCACGGTTAGAGAATACAGAAGGAAAATGGAACAAAGAAAGTGGAAGAGAAAAAGCTGAATAAAGAAATGTATTATTATAAAGAATGGATTATAGACAGTGTAGAGACGCAGTAGAGTATAAAAGGACGGGCCTTAAAGTATAATATTTTGAGATAAAGTGAACTATATTTGAAGATAGTATTGCAGTAAAAGTGAAGCTTATTTGCCTAAGGATAATATTAAAGTGTATACTGTAATTGCTTGATGAGTGATGTGGATAAATTGTATATCGATATAGTGCCATACAGATAATTGTGTGCGGGTGCATTTATAATAATTTAGAATGGTACAATCGCTTCGGATATATTGCATTGCACACGATTTACTCTCATAAAGTCATTATAATGAAGTGATGTTATAACGAAGCAACGTTATAGTGATATGATGTTATAATGATGTGATGTTATAATGAAGTGAGGTTATAGCGATGTGATGTTAATGGTGTTACAAAAGTGCTACCATCTTATATGTAAAGAAAAATTGATAGTCGAAGATACTAACTTAACGTAATTGTGAGTACCGTAATACAGAAGTGCCGAATTAGGGCTGGATTTTGTGTATGAATTGAGAACATTATGGAAATGATCTATAGGTTTGACTACGTGAAGGGCACTTAAACACTGAATATCTAGTTTTATGAGTTTTTAGTTTTAAAGACGAATACTATTGTTAGGTAGTATGATTTAACATTAATTTTGAAATAGTTAATATTGTAGTTAATGCACTTAAGTTTCCTGAGCTGGATATTGAAATTTGTTGCTTCTGACTTAGTGCATAAATGTACAGACTACTTAGAGGTTAGTTAAAATAAACGATAAAAACGTAGTGAAGGTCTGAGTAACCTTGGAATCTCTACTTCTTTTTTGAGCAGTGAAACGAATCCTCGCAACTAGATATTAAATGATTTTGAGGATGTTAAAGTGAAGTCTGACTCCCTACTTGCACATGATCAGAGCTAGGTGGACACTTATTAAGGGAGACTAAAGTGAATAAGTCAGGTTCGGTAAGCACGACATACTGGTGGCAGCTGTTGTGGGATTGTAAGGAGAAAAACCTACAATTTAAAGTGTTTAGCTCGCCCGGACGGAGTCCACGAGGTATTGTTTCTGGTCGTTTGTTTGTTTGTTTGTCTGTTAGCAACATTACGGAAAAACGGCTGAAAGAAATTACACGAAACTTTCAGGATATGTGGGCACTGGTCCCAAAAGAAAGTGATTAAATTTTGGAGGTAATTAATACACCTGAAAGGTCAGGTTACGGATTTCCAGAGGGCTCTAACTTGAAAACAGCTCAAGATAGAGATATTTATTAGGAACATACAGGAACTCGTAATATGGACTTTCATTTGACACCAGGATCTTTGACCTCAGTTGGGCTTGAAAGGTTAAACTCAGGGTCACGGGTATTCAGGAGGATATAACTGAAAACTGAAGAAAGAGAAATATTTACTATTATCAATATATAGGAAATCCCAAATGGGTTTTTAATTGGTACCATGACCTTTGACCGGAAATTACCTTGAATGGTCAAACTCATGGCCATGAATATTCAGGGAGCAATATCTCGAAACTCGTTGAAGAGAGAGATACTGTTACCAAGATACAGGATGTCTCATATGGGCTTTCATTTGGCAACATGACCTTTGACCTTGAGAGACCTTGAAAGGTCAAACAGAAAATCACGGATTTTCAGAGGGAGTAACGTGAAAACATTTGTGCCATTACCTTAGACAATTTTTGTGCACTGACGCTAAATGGCAGAAATGAGTCCGTATTTAATAGCAATAAAATATCTTGCCACTGGGTAATGTTTGGTGTGCCTGGCATAACTTGTCTTGTTATGAGGTTAGGTCCCACAAGTCCGCCGCAAGCGCTGTCGCCAGTGACTCCGATATTGATACAGAAGACAGAAGCGTGGTTTAGACTTCGCTGGTGTGTTTCGGAAGAGGCGTTTCACTAGTATTTAGCTCGATTAAGAATGCCGTCACCACCCCTGTATAACTCAGCATTTTCTGAATATTTATAAGACTGCCTCGAGGGAGTTAGTGATGACAATATGAGTAGGAGCCAGTCGCCAGTGAGGAAAGCGGGCACCCCCAATTCCATGTTTAATCATGATGGTAAGTTGAGTCAGACCTTGACTGGTAATGATGTGAACAATTATGTTAAAATAACGGGACTCTCCTTTTTTTTTTTTTTTGTGAAGGAGAGCAATTATCACCACAGTTCCCTCAGTATAGAATGTATAACGAGTGCTAGCCTTTGGTTACAGGCTATAGATGACATAACTGAATGGGAGCTTTGGACAGATCATGGCAGACTGGAACTGACAAAGACACATAGTATAAATGCTGCTTATAAGCACCTTTTAAATACAATTAAGAAGGTTGGTACAGATTGGGCTACTGTTAAACAAGAATTTTTTAGGGCATACTCAGGTGAGAAATGGTCGAGCACAATTCTGAGTGAACTGGGGACCTCAGTCCGATCCCCAGGAGAAACATTTCATGATTTTTTAGTGCGCCTTGCATCCCTGAGCACACTAGTTTATGAAATAGAACCAGGACACGATAAAGTTATTGATAAAGTGGCTATGGATGCATTACTTACGAGTGTGCCGCCTATGCTACATGTTAAGTAATGTGGACAGAGAAAATCCCTACCGAATCCTTGAGAATATGGAGAGATATGCAGAAACACACCCGAAGCTCAAACTACTAGAAAGGGTGGAGAAGAATAAACCCAACATTAATTTAGTGCCAACAGGGGCGACAGAGAAATCAGTACCTCGTCGTGGCCCTAGCAAAGGAGCACAAGGGGAAATAGAGAAATTTTTACCTGTCACTTGTCATTATTGTAAGAAGGTAGGGCATGTTGTTAGGAACTGCCAGATGGCAACAGAATGCTACTACTGCCATAGCAAGGGCCATATTGTCCGATACTGTAATTGGTGACTTAGTTCTGCTAAACCTCAGACATGATGTTACAATTGTAACAAGCCTGGCCACCAGGGTGGAGAGTGTTGGGTAGGAGAACACAAGAATGGGAAAAAATACAATAGCTGGAAAAGAGATAACTTGGAAAGAGAAGATAATAGGGAAAGAGGATGAAGTGAACAAATGTGAGGAGAGACATCATGGGGTGGATCACCATGTGACCCACCTCAAGGTAAGAAAAAAAAAATCCGACCCAGTCCTGGTTGCTTCAATCTTGGGTCACGAGAAATTAGTTGTGATACTGGTGAAATACTCAGGCAGCTGGGAGAGCCCATGAACTTACACTCTTTCCCCCGCAATGCAGAACCTCTGCTTTTCAAAATTCATTTATTCTCAGAACTACTACTCTCTGCAAATCACTTCCTGGGACTTGATCCCACAAACATTTAATCCACTTTTATTTAGATTCAGTCGTTATAAATATTTTATAAATGGAGGATGCCTTTAGGCACATGGACTTTTTTTTTTTATTTCCTTTGTTTTTCCCTGCTCCATTCATTGTCTCTTAAAAAAAAAAAAAGTTTTTTGGCCTCTACTGATACAGAGGCAGCCAGGTCATTGATTACGAGGGAGGTATTTCAGCAGTTGAAAAGAAACCTCGGGTGAGATGACTGCGAATCAGTGGAAACAGTCAGTTTAATTAATGTGAGTGGAGATTAGATAATTACCGATAGTATAGTAGAAGTAAAACTTCAGACTGGAGACAAATGGTATGCTCATACCTTTATAATTATAGGAAGTTTGGGTTTACCTGCACCCATGTTGCTTGGGATGGATTTTATGTTATAAACTAGGATGTAGTTGATGACAGATTCCTTAATCTTATATGTAGAGGACGAGTTGGTAGATATTGATCCACTAGAGTATGAATAAGCGGCACTAATGAATAGTGAATCTGATGAAGCCCAGGCAGACGGGGACGTAGAAGTAGTTAAGGGTGTGATATCAATGAGTACTGTGTTAAGTCCATGGTCTTGCAGGACTATTATCTTAGAAGCGAAGGGTAAGCAGTGCAAAGCAGCTGTCTTTGAACCTCATGAGGGCATCGTGTTTGCAACTGTACTTTCTCCATGATTAATGTTGTTACAGGAGAAGATGGGGATCCCAGAGCAAGGAGCCAGAGGAAGTAGAGAAGGTATGAGAGAAATCGTGATTTCATTTTAAAGTGAGGTTCATTATTCCTAGTCCAGGCAGGATCAAACTCAAAGAAAATACATGTTTAGGATATGTGAAACCATGCTGCTGAGTATCTTGGGACACAGATGTAGGAAGTCAGAGTACAGACGAAAGAAAACAAAGTTATATCAGGAGGCATGATGAGAGAAACCAAAGTGGCAGAGAAATTATAATTCTTTGAACTTAGTTTGTCCAAAGAAAAAATATATTATGGCTTCGGCATTCTTTTCTCGTTCACTTCAGTTTCTTCTCCACTTCATATTTCTTTCCCATTTCATCCACGCATTTGGTTACCCCATCAAAATAATTTCTCAATACCCTTAAAGTATTCCAGTTGACAACACTGACAGTTTCCAGTTCAGGTTCCAACTGCTTCACAACCAGTGCCTGGCAATGTATGATACAGTAGGAAACCTCAGTTTTTGGATTCTGCTCTTTGGCCAAAGCCACAAAGCCACTGACATGACCCAACACAGCTGGAGCTCCATCAACAGACAAACCAATAAAGTCTACCCACTTCATATCAACACTTGCTACTTCGAAGTATGCTTCAGGCTTACTGAAGATATTAATTCCACGAGATCTCAACTCAGAAGGAGAACGTAACATTTCTTCTTCAGTTGAATCAGAACCCCTGTATCGAGCATTCATCATTAGCGCAAATTGCTGCTGAGATCTGTAGTCTCTTCAAGCTGAATAGCAAAATCTTTGCTCTCTTTTATTGAAGAAATCAGTGGTTCTATCACATTTTTTCTGCTAGGATGAAGATTTTCTCTTTCAATACTCTTGCAGGCAAAGGCACTCAGCCCAGCTGCATGGTGTCTTTCTTTCGGGGAATAAACCAGGCCACTTCAAAGCTAGTTTTTAATGCTGAATGTTGATCAAATATTGCTATCCTGTTGCTTTCCAACCTCAGCCTTTTGATAGCTCTTTCCAAATTCTCAAAGTATCCCGAGGTTTGGAAGACAGATGTCATTGTAATTGCCTAAGTGTTTCTTCAGCTGATTCTTTTTGAAAGACTGTGCAGTCAACACATTCCATCCGACGACACAGTGTCGCTTCATTTGTCTCATTTCCTCTATTTCTGTGAAGCCTTAATTACGGAGCTCTGCCTGATATGTCCTTTTCGTGATTGATGCCATGTGAAAACAAACAAAAATAATAATAATAACCACATCTGTGTACACATGTCAATAGTAAATCTGCTAAGCAACAAATATCATAATACACAATACATGATTTTGCATCTTGTTCATTAAAACTTACATCATTTTTTTGAAAAATCAGTAAAACACCGCATCATTACCTCTCACACTGCACGCTTTCCCCCCATATTTTTTTTATTTACGCAATTTGGGGTATGTTATCCCTGTACCTTCGCCCCTCCCGTAAGGGGTGGCCACAAACAAATCGCCTCCCTGTCACCCTGTTCCCTGCAATTTCGTTGCCAGCCCTCCAGCTCACACTCGTATACCTCTACATTACATCCCTCTACCTTATCCTCGGCCTCCCCCCTCCTCTCACCCCTCTCCACTTCACTCACATACACCCTCATTGTTAGTCTTTCGCTATCCATCCTCTTCACATGGCCAAACCACCTCAGCGTATTTTTCCTAACGTTTCCCTTCACATCCACATCCCCACCACTATGCACCTTCACTTTCTCATTTGCCAGTCTGCCTCTCCATATAACTCCACATGCTCCTCTTAAATAATTCATTTCCACTGTTCTACCATATTTATTTTTCATTCCCCTACTAAATTCTTTATCACCCTGTCTAACTCTCTTTACTTCCTTCCAGAACATTTCCTTACATTCCCTCCACTTTACACTCAAATTCCTTCCTAATTCCTCATCCACTCTCTTCTTACTCTCTCTTACTAATCTTTTCACCCCTCTCTTCCTTTCTACATATAACTCCCTCTTCCGTCTCTTAACTTCCTCCATGTCTCTGCTTCCTATCTACTCACAATATATTTTCTTTTGCGCCACAGCTTGTCTCACCTCTTCATTCCACTTAGCTGTGCCTTGCATCCCCTTTCGCATTCTCTTCACCCCACACACCACCTCACATACTGCACAGATTTCTTTGGTGAATATTTTACATACACCTTACACCTTCCAAATCTACTCCAAATCATATTTACCAAATCGCTCCTCCACTTGTGTGATGTGTATAATATCCCATAGTTGTGGGAATATACTGACCCTGTTTATTGCTTATCTGACCTGAATTAACCTGTGAAGTACTGCATCCTGTTAATGTGTGGCGTGTATAAAGGTAGCAGGGATACCCAGCGTTGCCCAGGGCAAAAAGGCAAACACTCTAATCCTATTAGTTCTAGCTCAGTCTTTTTTTCTACTCTATTAAGACCATACACCTTTTATAAGATGTCCAGGAACTTTGTATTTCAGCTTTCGCTGACTAACGCATGGCATTTGTGAGCACTTGTTTCCTATTACTGGTGACATCAAATGACCTCCAACCAGTGACCTCAAATGACCTCGGAGGTCAACCTCAAGTAGCCTATGTCCGAACTAGAGGTCATGTGAGTCTTCATGCTAAAAATTGGGCTGCAGTGGCACCCGACGTTGTCCGGGCCTAAAAGGTAAACTCTCTACCGGTGACCTCAAATGACCAAGATGTGAATTTTCACCTGCCCTATAACCATCCTTGAGTCACCCTGATTCAGAATATATATATGTGTGGGGCTCTCTGGCCCTTGGTTTTGCTGTGATTGAAGGTCAAACAAACAAACAACACGGCACACACACACACACACACACACATATATATATTTATATACAGTATATATATAGAGAGAGATACATATAATAGACAGATAGATAGATGACTTTTAACCAGTACTGAACAATGACACGTTTGATGCCGAACTGTTAAGTGAATTTACGCCTGTACAGTATATTGACCCGTGACGTAAATTTTAGCCTGTGACTGCTACACAGTGGTCTATTTATTAATAACTGCCAACTCAGTTTCCTGTGTTGTGAAAACAAGTTAGTCAACCTCACCTGTGACTACCCTCTCCATTGCCTGGATTCCATAACCATTTAATTTTTATATTTTCCTGTACACTGTTATGCCTTTTTATGCTCGTTTATTATATACGAGTAATTGTTTAATAATATCATGAAGCAACCAGTATGTCTTCCCTTCTCACACCAGCAGATAGTGCTGTCCCAGCAACCTACCAAGACTGGAGAGCACAATATACATATACAGGGGACGGAGGGAGGAAGAGGGAGATGGAGAAAGAGGAAGAGAGACGAGATAGAAGTGTACACACGATATAAAAAAAAAAAGTATCGGTGCACTTTTGGCCCGAAACAATTTGACGCCACGGACGATGGACTCTAGAAATGTTTGATGATTTTTCCCCCTTGTTGTCAATCATGCTTACATACGTATGTCATAGATAGGTTTCATATGACAATTTATGGTTGATATTGTTACTGGATGGATATTCAGATGATAATCAATGAAATTTCCAAGTACTTCACGAGCTGTACTAATCATTTTGGATATCATTGCACCCCTCCTGCACATTACTTTTTTTTACCAAGTGTACATGAGTGATGGGTGTGAGCTGGGGAGATGGAGGACAGATGGCTTAGGAAACAATGGAATGGAGACGATTCATTTGCGGCCACTCTTTCCAGGATATCAGCGTCTGTCTGTAGACAGACAGAATATAAGAATCACCATGTATATTAACCTGTGACCTGTATATTAACCTATGGCCTATATGTTAACCCGTGACCTGTATATTAACCTGTGACCTGTGTAGTGACCTATGACCTGCGTATTAACCCATGACCTGTGTATGAACCTGTGACCTGTATATTGACCTGTGAGAACCTATGAACCCGAGACCTGTAAATTAACCCCTGACTTGTATATTAACCTGTGACCTGTACATTAATCTGTGACTTTTATATTCACTTGTTACCTGATTATTAACTTGTATTTTAAACCCTGTCTTGTATAACAACCTGTGAATTATCTCTTTACCTGTGGCCTGGATATTAACCCATGACCTGTATATCAACCTGTGGCCTGTGTATTAACCTGTGACCTGAGTATTGATGTATGACCTGATTATTACCATGTGATTTGTATATTAACCTGTGACCTGTTTATGAACCTCTAGTCTGTTCATTAACCTGTGACCTGTATACATAAACCTGACTTGTATATTACCGTGTGACCTTCTCAGTTATGGTCTGTGCTGTTATATGGATGTGAAGCTTGGACTTAGTAAAATGATGGAGATAAAGTTGGAAGCTTTTGAAATGTGGTGCTGGCGAAGGCTTTTGAAAATTTCTTGGACAGAGAATATCAAATGAGGAAGTGTTAAGGAGAATGGATGTCAGAAGAGAATTACTGGCACACGTGAGAGGAAGACAGATGAGATTTTTAGGATATGTTATGAGAAGAGGAAAGATAGAGAACCTGAGTTTAACGGGAAGAGTCCCAGGTAGTAGAGCAAGAGGCAGGCAAAGAGAGAAGTATATGGCTGGAATAGTAAGAACAGCGAGGGGAGGATACACGGCTGGGCATCTGCTGCAAATGACAGAAGATAGAGAGGTGTGGCATTCCATGGTCGCCAACGTCTGCAGGGGCACGGCACTTCGGTAAGGTAAGGTATATATATAACTTGACTTCTGATCTGCAAAAATTGACCTCTTACCTGTGTGAAGCTAATTTTTAACCAACATAGTTACCTGTAATCTGTAATTTGGTGAGGGACGCGGGTATATGCTGGCACTGGCATAACCGGGCTGTTCCACTGCTTGAATATACAAATGTCCCTAAACTCGTACCTTTTTCACCCGAATATGTAATAGCAGAAAGAAAGGACATCCTCAGTCTGCAGTCCACCAGGCTCACATTCAGATAATCATGGGGTAACAAAACAAAAAAAAGCCTTCATATGAACATGATTTCCCCCTCCTGTTTTAGATGAGCAAAAGGTGGTCATGTAGCAGGTGAGCGTCTCCTGCCCTCCCATCTCACCTGCTGGTGGGAACTGGGTGGGTGGGGGGTGGGGGTCCTGTTGGTTGCCTGTGCTGTTTCTCGAGGCCATCTCAGTTACCCTTCCTGCTGCATTATCCTTTGTATATTGAGGGCTCACCTGTGGATGTGATCTATCTCATAAATACAATTTTCAATATACAGGTACAATAATAGTACTGATTGCTTCCTTGCTAATGTTGTTGGTGATTTACTGACAAATGAAGATTCGTTAACAGGTGTGTATACTTCTTCTAAAATCGTCATTGGCATTATTATCTTCCCTGCCCCACATCACACTGTAGAGTTGTAATGAAGGAGAACACACACACACACACACACACACACACACACACACACACACACACACACACGGAAGTCACACCGTAAAGTTTTTACTGCACGTTTTTGTGTGGGTTTTCA
>JAGKTI010025776.1:1832-13843 GCA_018397915.1 Birgus latro
CCTCCCCCTGTCTCATATAGCCTACTCTCCACACCACCCCTCCATCTCATCCTTGGCCCCCTCACTCCCTCTCCCCTCTTCCACCTCACTCACATACACTTTCCTCGTCAGTCTTTCACTCTCCATCCTTTCCACATGGCTAAACCACCTTAATGTGTTTCTCCTAACGCTTCCTATCATGTCCACATCCACACCACAATGTTCCTTCGCTTCCTCATTTGTCAGTCTGTCTCTCCATGTGACTCCACATGCTCCTTTCAAATAACTCCTTTCCACTGCTCTCACTATGTCCCTCCAACAAGGTCCAAGTTTCACTTCCATACGTCAGAGTTGGTATCACAATATTGTCATTTAGTAGCTTTTTCACTTCCATGTTCACTTCCCTGATTCTTATTACTGCTTTCAAGGAACCAGCAGCCTTTATTCCCTGTTGTACCCTTTCAAGCACTTCACCCTCTAAACTTCCATCCTTACTCATCACACTACCCAAGTAAATGCACTGACATTTTCCATTTCCTCCTCATCCAACATCACTGTACATTCACTGACTCCACTTTTCTCGAAGGCCATCACTTTACTCTTCCCTGCATTCACCTTTAGATTCTGTTTCTTACATTCTTTCCCAGACTCATCCATTAGGCCTTGCAGCTCCCCTCCGTCTTCACTTAACAACACAGTATCATCTGAAAACAACAGTATTGGTAGTTTCCAAACACTGCCCTCTCTCACTGGGGCCGCTCCAACATCCACTGCCATACCTTGTATTTCGTTTATAACCCCATCCATATACAGATTAAACAACCATGGAGACATAACACATCCTTGTTTCAATCCAACCTTCAAATAGAAAAATTTACTCAGTTCACTATCCACATCCACTGCAGCCTCAGCACCCTCATACATACTTTTCACAGCCTTCAACAACTTCCCATCCACTCCATATATTCTTATTACTTTCCATAATCCTTGTCTACCCACCCTGTCATACACTTTCTCCAAATCCATGAAGGCCACATACAACTTCTTTCCCTTCTATGGAAACTTTTCCACTGAACATCTAAGAATGAATATCTTATCTACAAACATCTTTCCTTCCTAAAACCTCCCTGGTCTTCTCCAAGTAATTCCTCTGTTATTTCCCTAAATCTGTCAATAAGTATTCTACCATATACTTTTCCTATTATACTAAGAAGGCAAATGCCCCTATGATTACCGCACACTTCTTTTTCCTCTTTTCCTTTGTACAGGGGAATAATTATACCTGACTTCCAAACTTCCGGGACTCTACCTTCCTCCCAGGCCAATCTGCACATCTTCCACATCCATCCATTATTTTCTCTCCCCCAAGTTTCAGCATTTCACCACACACTCCATCAATTCCTGGGGCTTTCCTCATTTTGACTTTTTCATTGCTTCCACAACTTCCACCCTATTTTTATTTTATTAACAGTAGTCTGTAGTATTCTAATATTTCACACAAACTTGCATTTTGCCACATCCTTAACTATCCGTCGATCTTTTTCTATGTCTCAGTTATTCGTAGATACTTTTATTCACTTCTGTTCAGAATTTCATTCCTCTGTTCGGAATATCCGTTCCTCTGTCTCGTAGGCCAATACCACCCAGCTTTTCAATACACCCCGCCTTCCTCCCGCGGATGTCTTACCATTTTTGCTCCAGTTTCGTACTTTATCTCTCTCTCTCCCTCTCTCTCTCTCTCTCTCTCTCTCTCTCTCTCTCTCTCTCTCTCTCTCTCCCGAATAGGCCAAAATCACTCCTAGGTTCTGTATATCCTTCCATCCTCACACTGATGACGGTCCTTTCACATTTTTTCTTCAGTTTGTTTACGTCTTTTCCCATCACAACCTTCTTTCTGATTGTCAGTATGGGTTCCGTCAGGGACGCTCCACTGGCGATCTTCTCACTTACCTTTCAGACTTTGGCGCAAGCCTTGCCATTGCACTTGACATCTCAAAGGCTTTCGATCAAGTCTGACATAAATCTTTGATTTCCAAACTGCCCTCCTACGGTTTCTATCCTTCTATCTGTGCCTTCATCTCTAGCTTCCTTTCTGGTCGTTCTATAGTTGCTGTTGTAAACGGCCATTGTTCTTCTCCTAGATCTATCAACAAGTGGTGTTCCCCAGGACTCTCTCCTATCACCAACTCTCTTACTTTTATTCACCAGTGATCTTCTAAGCTGTACATCTAACCCTATCCACTCGCATGCTGATGACTCCACCCTTCGCCTTTCCATTCGATTTCTGCAACGTCCATCTTAGCAGTTACTTTAACAGACAAGGGACGAGGCTATGGCACACCTAATGTCTACCTTGGCTCTTATTTCTGACTTGGAAAAAAATAATCTTGTTTTTAATGCATCAAAAACTCAGTTTTTACACCTATCAGCCCTGCAAAACCTTCCACTGGAGTACCCACTAATGTTTAATAATATCCAGTTCAATCCTGCATTATCCTTGATCATGCTTGGGGTTTCATTCACTCGAGACTTATCTTGGAAAGATCATATTACATCTCTTGTAGAATCTGCTTCCAAGAGATTGGGTGTGCTAAGCCGACTCCATGCCTTCTTTACTCCTGCACAGTTGGTGACTTTATACATGGGTTTTATTCGCCCCAATTTAGAGTACAACTCTCATGTGTGGGGAATCTCCCCACATACAGCACTTCCCAATAGGGTGGAGTCAAAGCCTTTTCATCTCATCAACTCTCCTCCTCTTATTGGCTTCCTTCAACCTCTGTCCCTTCGCCGGACTGTTGCCTCTTTATCTCTTTTCTGTCGCTACTTCAATGATCACTGTTCCTCTGAACTGTCTGCTTGCATCCCTCCACCTCTACGACGGGTGCGTAGCACCCACCTAGCAACTAACTCTCATCCCTTTTCTGTCCAGCTCTCTAATGCAAGAGTTAACCGTTACTCTCAGTCCTTCACTTACGCGACAGGTCGACTCTGGAACTGTTTCCCCTCTGTCTGTATTTCCTGCTTCCTATGATCTCCAGTCTTTCAAACGCAGTGTGTCCAGGCATCTCGAAATGAACGGATCTTGAATTTGGCTCTCTTTTGTGTTGTTTTTGTTTTTTTCTTGGAGGGAACTGTTTAGCGGGGACAGCCTTTGGTTACGTCTTCCTCGGATTAAAAAGAAAAATGTACAATTATGTCTATTAGTTAGATATTCCTCCACCCACCTTCTCTTTCTTTTAAAACAATAACACCCTCCTCTTCAGTAAAATTTAATTACATTCTACTTCTCTGTAATTACGTCCTTCACGAACACATTTTCGTTTACCATCACATTATCGTCCCTCCTGGTGTATCAGAATATTCTCTATACTTCCATATATCCTTCCTTCCTTCCTCTCTCGGATGCTCAGCCCAAGTTAATACTGTTCCGGCTCTGAAAAAGAAGAATAATAAGAACCTAGTGTCAAAATCCAGCACAATGCCGGATCATTGGCTACAAGCTGTGTACGCTGGGCGGGCCTGGAGCACTGACGCAGCGTGGTGAAAGAAATGTGTCAGTGGAAGAAGTATCTATATCATATTACAGATGGGGCTACAGAAGTAGGGAACAGAATTAGATGTCAGAAAGAAGACCAATAGAGGTAATGAAGGACATGATATTATGGAAGGAAAAATACAATGCTTCTCGTAGGAAGTCTGCAAGAGGGGGGTTGATGTCGAAAAGGAGACCAGAAAGGAAGAGAAATACGTCGCTGTAAAGAATAAAGAGGACAATCAAGGAAAATATAGCGTAAAGAGAAGATGGTATTGGAATGAGTACAGAGGGGAGGGAGGCCACCAGCCATCAAATAAGGGTGGGTAAGTCTAGTATGACCAATTCTAAGACGAGCTAAAGCAGTCTCCCACCTCCTATTACGGTGGCAAGGGGTCAACCAGGGAGAAATAAAGAGTTTAACAACACGGAGTTTATTATCAGTGATAGAGTCCCAGCAAGACTGCCACCTAAGGTGAAGGAAGGAAGATAGGACAGGAGGAAAATCAGAAACTGGACTGAGGAAGGAAGTAAAGGATTCTCTGGAACAGCTGTGCGAGCCAACTGATCAGCACAGTCATAGCCCGTGATGCCACCATGTCCTGGGACCCAACAGAACTGGACAGTTTTACGATAAGAGATACGGAACACCATTCCAAGATACGAAGGACTAAAGGGTGAGAAGCAGAAGGTGACTGAATAAGGATCAGAGCACTATATGAATCAGAGGATATCACAAACAAGGGAGAGGAGGCACGACAAATATACCGTCAAACAAGAGGGCATATAGGCTAACTCTGCTGTTAGAACACTCGCATCGACAGGAAGGTTAAAATGATAAAAGCTGTCAAATGTGAACTGCGAACCCATCACCCACAACAGTTTTTGAGCCAGCAGAAATGGGCATATTGGCAGTAATGCTGCAAACGTTTAATCTCCAGTTACAGCGTTTACCCCATTTAACAGTCTTATGAGGAGAAGCGTGGGCCTTTTTAAGCAATAGAAACGCATTCTAATCATCTGGGGTGTTGTGTTTACGTAGGTAACTTTTCCAATGTGCACGTTTAACACGGAATGCCACAGTACAATCAGAATCCCACCAAGCCACACAATTAGAAGTAAAAGGACGGGACGCCCTAGGAATCGCAGTCAAAGCCACACTCAAATCTAAAACATAAAAAAAGTGAGCATATCTAAAACAGTAGAAAAGGAAGATGGAGGTATGGAAGGAACTGTTAATGAAGTAAAAGACAGCCGATCAGCCTTCGGGAACGACCACCAAGGAGGTCTGTGTACGGGACAGTATGAAATAGGAGTAAGTTTGATAGGAAAGTGATCACTGTCTACATCAGAAAGAACAAACCAATGAATATCTAAAGAAAGAGAAGGGGAACAGGAGAGATCCATACAGGAGAAAGTACAAGTTCTAGCATCAATATGAATCGAAGCTCCCTTATTCAATAAAGATAAATCATTACTAAAAAGAAAAGACTCAAGGTGACGGCCACGAAAATTTGTAACAGTATCGCCCCATAAAGCATGGCAACAGTTAAAATATCCCAACAATATAATTAGGGTTGGTAACTGTGACAATAAAAGAGATAAGGCAGGAAAATCAATGGGCTGAGAGTGAGAGAAATTAATGGAAACCATCTTAATCCAATGTCCGAGAAAAACACGAATAAAATGACATAGAACCGTGGTGTGAAGGGACAGACGTTCAAAAGGAACTGTGTGGTGGACTAAGACAGCTGAAACAGGAAGAGAAGCAGGAGAAAATAAGAAACAATAGTCAAGTATCGGTACCTGAGGGGAAGACAAACGGAGTTCTTGTAAACAGACTAAGAAAGGATGATGATACGAAAGAAGATAACAAAGGTCATTACAGTAGGCCGTAAAACTTCGAAGGTTCCACTTTAAAATATACTAAAGTTTACAACTCCAAGTAAAAGTAAAATAAAAGTAAAAAGTCTGAGGTAGTTCAAAGAAAGTACGAAAGATAAAACATAATACACAGGAAATGAAATTTACGACAGACGAGCACCTTATATCACCGAGTCGGTACGATAGTAGAAATAGGAGCAGAGGGTGGAAGAGGCAGAAGAGCCGGTCGGCCACTATAGCCTAGTGAGGGATAAAGGAAATGAAGTAGAATATGAAGACTGGAGGACAGGAGGGGAAGGAGGGAGGGGAGTAGGGGATCAGATGGAGCCGAATGGTCTTCAGCCATATGAAGCACAAGTTTGTGACTCATGGGTCCTGTAAAGGAGTCGTCAGAAAATCCATGATGTCAGTGAGGATTTCACCTTCAGCAACTGTAGGGAGTGTTGTCTGCGGTGTCGACATTGGAGCTGGAGCAGGTCATAGAGTGGATTGCGGAGTTGAGGTAGGGAATGGACCAGACTGTCGAGTCGAGACAAGGATCTTCGTTGGAGTAGGCATCACAGAGAGCGAGGGACGGGCGATATGCATCTTAAGAGTTGGGGGAGAATGTAAGGGTTTTGAGGAACCCTTGGCATCCGTTGGAGTGGAGGGCAACCCACGTTTACCGGGGGGAGGTGGATGGCCGGCGCCACACTGTGGCAGAGGGAGTGGTTGTTGATAGACAGAAGAGGAAAAGCAATGGGAAGCAACAGAACAGGAAGGGTGATGAGGGAAAGAGAGAGGAGGGGATAATAAAGGCGACAGGGAGGAGGTAAGAGTGCAGGAGTCTAGAACAGAAAAAGAGGTGGAAAGAGAACCAGGAGGGGCCTGAAAGTAGGGAGCAGAACAGGAAGAGGGAGAAGGGGAGGAGGAAGAGGGGAGAACAGAAACAGAAGAGAGGAGACAACAGTGACAGACAGAAGGATAGGTGAGGAGGTATGATTAGTGACAGGAAAAGAGACCAAGACACTAGAGGAGATGGAGACTGGCGACACCAAAGGAGCAGGCATGTCAGATGGGGAGGTGAGTACAGAAAAGGAGTTAAAGGTTGTAACAGTTGCAACGGAGCAGGACTGAGAGACAGCAGAGGTCGTGGAGACAGAATGGGTCACTCAAGCAAAAGTGTTACGGGAAGAGAATCCTAAGTCACAGGTACAATGATGAGTTGCACAAATGGAAGAGACCTTCTTTCCTGCAAATCCTGGAGACTTCATTTTCAAAGATGTAGACCGGACATTTCCTGGATGAGACAGCATGAGAGCCTTGGTAGTTTGGGCAGACTTGTGTCTCAGCTACGTAGGCTGAGGCGGTGTGGCCAGATTGAGCACAAGCAGGTCAGACCACCTGTGACCTTTTTTTAATTTATTTTTTATTTTTTATGTGTCCGACTCTGGGCATAGGCTTTACAGCCTGCTATCAAGGCCCAGCCGACCTCCTACATACCATACACCTCTACATGTCACCACTTCGGCGCTAACACCCACCGTCCATATTGAATACATGCTAGAGCTGTCTCATACAGGACTGATGTATTGGTATTAGCGGGGTTATTTTTACGACATGACGGCGGGTCTCCTAGTAGATCAGTAAAGCCTGATTTAATGAAATTCAAATCCTGAAACTGTTCCCTGCCCCAGCGAGGATTCGAACCTGGGTCCCTCGGGACTGCAAGCCAACTCTCTACCGATCGAGCTACCGCCTCCCCTACACTATTTAGCTGGGTGACCATATCGCCATCAGGAAGAACACTGACGAGGAACGGCATGTATTCTTTGACCTGAAGTAATGTACCACTCAAAATGTACTGCCCCTAAATTGAAGATATTGATGGGGGGGGGGATTGGGAGAGAGGGGAGGAGAGAGGTGTGGGGGGGGAGAAGAAGATGTAGAAGGATGGGAAGAGGAGGAATGGGGTGGAAAAGTAGGGGGAAGGGGGATCTGCCTGACCGGGAGAAAGTTTAGAAGGAGCATCGCCCATTGCTCCTTAATCCCTAAAGTACTATGGCTGACAATCGTCAGTTTGCAAGTTTCCCACGTAGAGTCCTACGACTGACGATCATAGAAGGTCTGTAAGCATTATAGAGGCATTAGTATATATCTCATAAACACAATGTACAGGATATAGTGTCTGTAGGCATTCTATAGGCATTAGTATATATCTCATAAACACAATGTACAGGATATAGTGTCTGCTGGAAACATACACAGCTTCTCACTAGGAATGTCAATTCACATAATGTCTATCCACAGTCTTGTTGTCCCAGATCATCAAGAATCCTTACCATATGATGTATTTCAAACATTATTGTAATCCAGACTACCAAGAATTTCATGACGTAATCAAACACATGAAGTAACCAGCCTAGTCGGTTAGTCCACGTGAATAGAGATCTACCAGACACTACATCACACCACACATCCTCTCCAAACAGGTATATAATGTCGGAGAGATTCCCTTCACATCAGAAAGGGGAGAGAGGGGCTAGAAAGAAGGCCTGACACTAGGATCATTAGGAGACTTTGGCCATCATGCTAAGTTACTCTGTAAATCACTATTCAATATAACTGTACAATAAAACTCCATAACCCAAGAGTGCTGTAACTCACCTCATTGATACTACGTCTCACGACTTTATTCTGGCTATGCTTAACGATCCACAATTGACATCCCTATCTCCCTGCATGTACTTACGACCACGCTATCGTGATTGGCAGCAGCGGTAAACTACGACAAACTACGCCTTAAGAGTTTATACAACGCTCATCGATATTAGTTTATACGTTCGTTGATATATGCAGCAGACTACTCTCCTGAACCACTACAACGGTAAACTACGATATTCACCCCACTACGTTCACTGAGAGTGGTGGTGAGTGCGAAGCCGATTAATGTCTCAGAAAAAGCAATCTAAGACTCCTCTACAAGGAACAACAAGGAAAAGTGAGAAAGGAGGAAGTGCATCTGTACTCGGCGACCCTGCATGGTGATGCATCAGCACATCTGACTCCTCCAACCTCCACCACCCTCAACCACGATCTCCACCTTCTCCACCATGACCCCCACCACCATCTTCTTCACCACCACTACCAGAGTGAGGTAGCGACTCATCAATGCATCATAACATGACAACACCAGCCTGCCATCTTGTACCTGCCTGCCTGCCAGCCTGTATGCCTACCCCAGTGACGACACCGAGTGCTGACGCAATCATACCAAGACCTGACCTGCCTCAACCAAACCCTGCTAGTGAAGTGTGTGACATCTGACCTCCACCACTAGGAAGAGTAGAGTGAGCTTCTTGACCCAAGATGTATATCAACAATCGACAACACCTTCCTCGTCACACCACGACTGTATCTCCACTGTTGTCCTAGTGAGCTGATTTATTCTAACCAAGGTTGTATTAGTTAACACTTCACCACTTACATAACTATCCATAAAATACTAACATCTAGTTATCGAACCAAGCAATTATAATATATATTCATCATCATAAATTTTACAAACTACACAGTGAGAGGCAATTACACAATTTACACTGACATGTTTTATAATTCTAATTTTATAAGCAATCAAGGGAAAGGTAAAATTTGATTTAGTGTGTAATCCCATTATCCTAAGTAAAGTTCCATTATTAGTGCCTGTAGGATCAACATTAACAGTGACAAATATCCTGACACAAACCACAGAAAACGATCAACAAACTATAAATTCCGAAACACCATCAGAGACAGAAGAACAAGCAGAAAACCAAACTCAGGAAACAAAACATACACTAGATAAAGAACAGCAAACAGATGCAATTTACGTTGAAGTAAATGATGATGACACTTGGTCAGAATTTTCAGATGTAGATAGTGAACTTTATAAAAATTTACCTCCAGTTTACAATAACTTAGACCATCGGGTATTAAGGTCAGGACAAACATACAAATTACCTGTAAATGATGATTGCAAGAAAAACACTGTAAAGATGCCTAATGTAGATGCAGCAAGCACTAGTGCAGAACCATCTCCACAGAATCACAGTAATAATCCATTTCCAGTGTATATTTGTCATGAAGACAGTGAACTACCAAAATTCTCTGGTACGGAATTAGACAAGATCGACATAAACACACTTATTGAACAGTGTCATCAGTATTTCATTAGGAGACACATTTCATATGAGAAAGGGATTTTTTTTTCAGCTAGAGAAAACCAAGAACGATGCCCAGCTGGCAATTTGCTCAGGTAAGGCAAGCTGTTGAGAGCTTCAACATCTGAGCAGTTTAAGTCAGAATTTCTCAGGAAATTCTCTGGAGGCAAGAATTTTCTTGGTGGTGTAACCCCAGAATTACACAAAATTGTAGACCTACTTAGGCTAACACAGTCAGGCTCAGATCTAGGGAAAATAACGGCACATATTTCCACTATTAAGAACACCTTGTTAGCTATCCTAGAAAACTCAGAATGGGTCACAGATGATGGTATTATGTCACAAGTGCATGTCATTGACGTTACTGACAACATATCAGCCCTATGCCAATTTCCTGACCGGGTGCCAAAACCATCCCTTATAATCCAGGGATGTGTTTACTTGAAATCATTTATGCGGTGGAATTAAACTGCAGTAAAGCTGGAGTGACTGACACATCACAGGCCAGCAGGATTGGGAACAAAGTGTCAGAAATAGTAGCCGGGATAAATAAGTCAAGTCCTGGCAAAGGACCAGAGACAATCTCGTCCAGTTCAGAAACAAACACACAGTCAAGTTAGCTCAAGGACTCATTTCCGTACACCAGGTATCAGGGCGGTACAAAAGTCTGTCCGAAGTCCCAGTAGACATTGATCAGCACAAAGACACGCAAATGGAAGATCACGTAGTAGGTTGAACACAAGTAAAACTCTCTGTTACTATTGTGCAATTCCTGGTCACACAAAATTAGAGTGCTACATTAAAAGGAAAGAAGATTGGCAAAAGGATTCGAAGCATACTGTAGACGTCATAGGTCTTCCTGCCAGTGGACCTCAGAATGTATAACGATAGAAAATTTGGTAGCCATGTATAGGTCGGGAGAAGGTTGGACCAGCACAAAAGAAGAGGACACATAAAACACCCAAATAAACAAATAGTCAACATAGGAAGTCTCTTTGGAAATGGAAGAATTTTGGTCTCTGCTTTATGTGAGCAGGAAGAGATTTCATTATTTTTGGATTCAGGCTCACAAGTGAGTTTAGTAATGCAAGATGAGTTAGAAAGAATTTTTAGAGATAGAAGAGAAGTGACGTTTTTGGAAATCTCAGACTTAAATTTATACACAGTGCATGGTAAAGAAATAACAGTTATTGGTATGACTGAGTTAAATATGAAATTCACAGAGACCACAAAATCATTCGCTACCACCTTTTACGTAGTACAAAAATTATCAGTTAGAGGAAATACGTTGCTTGGACTAAATACAATGAGGACACAAAATATAATATTGCTGCCACATTTCAATGGAATTCATTATGACAGCGAATTCATGGAGGAAATTTCATCTCCTGATAATAAAACCAGCAATTATAGGAAAACTGGCGTCACAAGAACGATTACACACAAAATCAAAATGGGTGTGTCCAATGTACAACTTCTCACAGAAAATGGGCACTTAGACCGGCCGGTGCAGGTTGACACCCCCTCCCCACTCACTCACTCACCCTCAATGCAAACATGACTCACTCACCCACAACCCAATCGTGACTCGCACTCTCATCAAGCAAGCATTAATTATGATATAAATTCACCACCAAAATCATTCATGCAAGTTACTGTTAAGAGTAAATTGGGAAATTGTAATGTCATTGCATTAGAAGAGAGCGCCCTATTTTGGATAAATGATAAGGGTGAGACTAATGTCATTTTATCCAACAAAGTGAGTGGAGATGTGAAGATTAAGAAATGGCCCTGCATTTGTAGATTAGAGATTTGCCCAGCTCCTATACACGAAGTGACAATAGCGGGAGCATAAAGCAGAGTAATCTCGTCAGACAAAGAGTGTATAAAGGAGCATTTGGTTTGCTCAGATAATTCTGTGAAAAATGATTTACTAGACGTACTGCAGAAACATCGACAAGCTGTTGCATTACCTGGTGAAGGATGTACAAATCTAATCCAACACCATATTAACGTAAAAAAAGAATGCACAACCATTTTATGTGCCAGTGTACAGAGTTGCTCTTTCACAACGTACACTAGCAAGGCAGTATGTTGATGAAATGTTAAGTTTGGACTTCACTGAACCTTCAGTATCCCCATGGAATGCACCACTATTCTTTGTATCTAAACAAAATGGGGAAATGAGGGCAATTGTTGATTATCACAAGCTTAACCCATTAACCACGGGTCGTCACTTTCGTGACTGTCGGGTGCAATGGATCATACCGCGGGGCATCACTTGAGTGACTCTATGTTATTTTTAATTCCCCCTGGGTTTCAGGTGGTGAGAAATGATGCACTGCCAATGTCCAACAATAGTCAGAGCTGCTAATGTCATCAGTACTCCCATCCATTGTTGACAATTTAGCCATTTTCCCCCATTCTAGACTCCC
>JAGKTI010025777.1:0-13842 GCA_018397915.1 Birgus latro
ATCTACTCCACATATTCTTAATACTTTCCACAATCCGTCTATCCACCCTGTCATATGCTTTCTCCAAATCCATGACAGCTACACAAAACTTCTTTTACTTCTCTAGAAACTTTTCCACTACAGATCTAAGAATGAATATTTGGTCTACACAACCTCTGCCCTTCCTAAAACCTCCCTGTTCTTCTCCAACTAATTCCTCTGTTATTTCCCTAACTCTGTCAATAAGTATCCTACTATATACTTTACCTATTACACTAAGAAGGCATATGCCCCTATGATTACCACACACTTCTTTTTCCCCTTTTCCTTTGTACAGAGGAATAATTATACCTGACTTCCAATCCTTCGAGACTACCTTCCTCCCAGGCCAATCTGCACAACATCCACATCCATTCTACTACTAACTCTCCCCCGTTCCTCAGCATTTCACCACACACTCCACCAATTCCTGGGGCTTTCCCCATTTTAACTTTCTTCACTGCTTCCACCACTTCCATCCTAATGATTTCTTCCTCTCTTCTCACAACCCTCCTTCTCCCAGCCATTCACCAGCCACTTATACTAGCATTACTTTCATTCTCTATGTTCAACAATTCATTAAAGTGTTCTCTCCATCTGTTCATTTTTTCCCCTTTCTCCAGTAGTAATCTACCATTTTTATCTTTCACACCCCAACTAACTTTACTGGTACCCTGTCTAACTTTCTTTACCTCTTTCCACAACATTTTCTTACATTCCCTCCACTTTACACTCAAATTCCTTCCAAATTCCTCATCCACTCTCTTCTTACTCAAAACTGAATAATCATTTAAATCAGAAGGATCTCCACTTAAGACCTCAGCCACTCTGCCTAATCTACAGGCAGTGCTGCTGCATCCACTTATGTTCCCACAAATAAAATAGTATACTGTATTCTTCGTTTTATGGAGGTCAGATGTAGCATGCATGAAGCAGTAGTGTGTCTTTAATACTCTTCAGAATATCTACTTTTACCAATGGCTTCTATACATTCTCAGACATGTAGTTAGTTTGCTGGGGAGGCTGGCCCCTGCCACGGTGAACTCAATGGCCCATAGGGTCCTGACGTTCCGGAAAAGTGCTTTGGATCCAATTATTAGAAGGCAAACCGCACTCACCGGCCTCACACCGCAAACTAACCAGGCCATGGCTGCACACCACAGGACCGTTCCAGTGACGTCACCACTCATGACGTAACAGGTGTGTGCACGCACACACACACAGACAGCAATATGCACTAACACTCTCGTCCTCTCTTCTTAATTTGACAAAAGATTCAAAGGACGAAGCTGAATGGTCTATTGGCGTCTGATACACACTATGTATCCAATACATAGACTTTTGTGTGAGTACCATCAACACCCAATATGCACTATGAATCCAATACATACACTTCTGTTTAATTACTATCAAGACCCAGTCTGTGGCCACATACAGATATGTGATGTCTCTTGAAGTATTATAACCCTTCTAGTCCCGACTGACTGCTGCATGCAGCCACTCGGTCGAGGCACCTTTCTTGGTGAGACAATCAGCCAATTGTTGTGATGTATCCACCCAAGATACTTTATCAATCTCCCCTCACTCAAACATGTCTTGTTATACAGCAAAATCAATGTGCAATCTCCTGTCTTCTATGCTCCTACAGGAGTAAAGGGCGTCCACCAGACTCTTGTCAACGAAACACTTTATTTTGATCTTTCCACATCTAGAGACCTCACGCAATATGTTGGCGAGATATACAGCAGTCCCAGCACATTCAAGCAGCGCCAACGCTTCAGCAGATAAGGTAGATTTGACGACCCTCCTGATCTATCATGTCTGCCACAATATGAGACATCTTGCCTCACTAGCATCTCGTAGGAAGATCACAAAATCTCCCTGAAACCCATTGCCAACAAGGTTGGCAAATGAGGAATCCGAAAAGCACTCTATATAACAGTTGTCGATCGGCCCCATTCTTGGAATGTACTGCTTCATGTTATCAGTCTTCACCCTTGAGATCACCTTACTGAGTCTAAGCAAATCCGCTGTGGTAGCTCGGTTGCTAGTCACACTCAACTCACACACATTAAAGGCAATATCTGGTCGAGTGTGTGTGGCAATCCAGTTCAGTTGTTCAATTAATGCTCGGTTTCTGTTTCCTCAGACTCGGACAGCTCTCCTGATTTTACTGCTGCACGATGTCTACTCAGCAGGACTGGTTTAAAAAATGAAGCATACTGGAATTGGTCGAGCATTATGCTGCCATCGATGTTGGACACGACATTGAGACCAACGTATTTGAAGGCTTTTGATTCCGAACTGCCGATGAAGAATATCTGACTCAAGTGGTTTATCACTTGCTGCTAGAACTCATGTGTACCAGCCCAAAGGAAGTCATCGACATAAATCCATAAAATGCCTTAGACTTTTGCCACTATTGCTCCAAGAGAACAGTGCTGAATCCAGTGATGACACTTTAGCTCCGAGACTCAACAACTGATCTTTTATGCGCAGATACCAATGCCTAGCAGCATCACAAAGGCCGTAAACAGTTTTCTTTAGTATCCATAACTTACCATTTGCATATTCAGGCGGAGGACGTAAATGAACAACTCTCTCAATGTCGTTACTTTAAGTAGGCAGCTTTCAGGTCCATAGTGAGGCAATCCCACTGGTTGGTGGAGGCCAAAGAAACTGCCAAATGCACAGCTTCTTTTGAACACGTAGGAGAGTCTTTTCGGACATCCACTGTGTCTTCCTCAAATCCTCTGGTGACTAAGCGGGCTTTAACAATAGGCTTTCCATTTTTCAGTTTTTCCATCACAACCCAACGAACCATTATGGCATCTTACCCAATATCATCTACTTCCTCATACACATCATTATTCTGCCAGTTTGTAATTTCATTTTCCTTGGGACATAATACCTTAGAGTTGAAAAGAACAAGCATTTCTGCTTCATCATCAACCACTTCCCATGTGCTAAAATCCTTTTGCAAATCTATCCAATCAATGCTGCCGTCAGAGTCCCTCTTCAAGTTGTAGCAGTGTTTGTACTTTCCAGTGGCTTTACCTGCCCGACTCACAATCCTTCCAGACTCCAACTTTCCAATTTCTGAAGGTATTACCTTTATACATTGACCAACAGACATTTTGGGAGGCTGATTAACCGGAATAGAAACTGAGGGAGGCTCATCAATCGGAACTGCACGATCTTCTGACTCATCATCTGGTGGATAATCATTCAACACATCCAAAGAATCGTCATTAGGCTTCTAGACAACATTGTTCTTCTCATCACTGCTGACACCGTTCTCAACTGTAGCATTTTGCTCTGGTGCACATGCTAGACGACACAAGTGCACTTGCACATAGACACCACCGCGTCTCATCAGAACTTGTTTCCCATCTCTGCCTAGTACAATTTTGGGACCGTGCCACTCGTGACTGTCATTTCTTTTGTAGAAGACTTCATCTCCATTTCGGATGTTGTTTAAGTCATTCGAACATATGTTGTGCCACAGAGCCCTAGCCAAACGTTCATCTGATTCAGTCTTTATAAACTCGTCTTGCTAAATGAAGAACAATTTTCGATGGTGATGTAGGTTCCAAGGCTGGAGGATCATTTGCGTACACATAAGGCAGGCCAAGGTTTTGACCAAAACCAAATTGGTTAGGAAAACAACCTGCATAGTTCGTGTGTGCATTTCTTGCCAATACTGCCCATGCCAAGGCCACATCCAAGTCACACTGGCTATCAGCCATTATCTTCCTAACAATGTCACCAATGACTGCATTTTGACGCTCACAGACTCCGTTGCTCCATGGACTCTCTGCAGGCGTTCTCATGATCTTGATATTGAAGGCCTCTCCCAGTGCTCGCATTTCAGCATTGTTGAACTCACAACCTTTATCTGTAAGGATTTTTCCGAGTGCACCAAACACAACAAGCCAGCTCCAAAATATTCCTTTGATAACACTGGGTTACAAAAAAAAATTATTTGTAAGTTGTCTATATTTTTTCACTGATTAAGGACAATTTTGCACCGCTGAATCCGAAAATGACATTCGTTTCTCTTGATCAGGTCAGGTTTCTGTGCTAAGTTGATTTTTTTGAAATCCGTTCTTCTGACTAAATTGATTACATTTTTGTAACATTATCGGCTGATTTTTGTTAATATTTCTCGTCCGAAATAGCATTTAAGAGAAAAAATCGTTTTCTAACACAATTTATTAATTAAATGTTACAAAAATAGATTACTGTAAATTGAATAGCAGACACTGATAAAGGTAAGTACATGTAAATTGCATGATACATCATCATTGTTCAAAATTCAGGCCTTGAACTTCCGTTTTTTCGAAACCCTAGAATGCTCAGTGGCAGGGATGTCTCTCTTCAGAGTCCAGCAGTAATCAGCCATCATGACTACATCCCAGCATCCCTAATACCTGGTCTCCATCTCTTTCATGTCCTGATGGAATCTCTCCCCCTGCTCGTCGCTCATTGATCCCAGATTCTCGGGAAAACTATCCATATGTGAGAATAAGTAATGTATTTTGATGCTCATGTTGCATCCGAGGTTTCTGAAAGCAGTCAGCATATTGGTGGCAAGTTCTGCGTAGTTACTGGCCTTGTTGTTGCCAAGAAAGTTCTTCACGACCAGAACAAAAGCTTTCCACGCTTCCAGTTCCTCTTCGTTCACTGAGTTTTCAAACTCTGGATCTCTGATGAGCTTACGGATTTGAAGACCATCAAAGATGACAGCTTTCAACTTCTCCATGGTCAATCCTGGAAAAGCCTGGCACAAGTAAGTGAAGCAGCAACCATGCTTGTCCAGAGCTTTGGTGAACTGCTTGATCAAACCGAGCTTGATGTGCAACGGTGGGAAAAGTATCCTGTCTCTGTCCACCAGAGGATTGTTGATGACGTTCCTTGTTCTACAAGGCACCAATTCCTCCCGCACAGGCCAGTCCAAACTTCAGACAACTCTCCTTGCCCTTAGTCCACTGACGCAGATACTCGGTGCATGTCTTGCATACCATGTGTGGCACCCATGCTTTATCCTGGTCACCAAGTTGAATACCAAAATAAGCATGGTAAGCATGCTTTATGAAACATGTGACTGGATTCCTGTTAGGAACTATAGTGTATACGCCGCAGATGTAGCAGAATACATCGTGCTAATTTTTGCAAGATCTTCTGGTTGAAGCCATTTCATTCACCAGTAAAATAAAAATACCAATTAGTCATAAACTGGCGCATGTAAACTCTTCAGAGTTCGTTTATTTCAAGTAATAAAAAAGAATTTTGCATCATATAAAGCGAAAATACCCGTACATGTAAACAAAAACGTCAAAAACAACATGTGGCCATAGCTCAAAAAGTTGACCTGATTGAGCAAAACCAATATGATTTTTGGATTCAGCACATCAAAATTGTCCTAAATCAGCTAAAAGAACTTAGACAATAAATTTGGTGTTGACCAGTGTAATGGTGGGTGCACACTTGTCCGCGATTACTATCGCATTACAATACCTGGTCGCCAAATCAACAAGGACTAAGAAATAATGCCTTCCCCAAGCTTTCAAATCCATGACTATGGGTTCGTTAAACTTAGACACCATGGACAAACTGACTACGGGTCGGGGCTTGACTTTCTTGAATCTGCAACAGACTGTACAAGCATCAGATACAGCCTTGATAGCCCCCCTCCAGTTCTGAACTTTTATTCCCGCATCTGTGATCAGTTTAATTAGTTTCGCCGATGTTGGGTGTCTAAATTGCCTGTGAAGCTTCAAATCCGTTTTTCTACATCACCCCCAAGAGATGCCAGCGTGATTGTTTCACAAAATTCACGACCTAGTCATAAAGAAATTGGAAGCAAGTAATGGCCTGAAGATAAGGACTTCAAATTAATGATAGTTCCACAAATTGTAACTGGGTCACTTCCAAAGTTAATCAACATTTTGCTTTTTTCATGGAAAATTTACTCAGCAGCAAGGGAATATTGCAGTTCACATCAGTCACGATGGTTGCACACATATTTCCAATGTAGCAGGGCAGAGTATCATGTTTGAGGGAAGAAACCGTGACACCATCAGCAAAGGTAAACGCTGAGGATGACGCTTCTTCTCTTATTAGCTTCACGTTCAAAATCAGTGAGCTCACTTAGATAGCAATTGATCCACTCAACTCCACATACAGTTGTAGAACACCCTGTGTCTAGAACAACACATGGATGGAACAAAACACGTTCTGAATCAGCTCAATTTGCTGAAATCATGACCGAAAGACATAGCCAAAGTTGTTAAGCCAACAGTTCTCAGATCTGCCTGGTACTCCCAATGAGAGATGGTGTTACAGGCAATGCTGTGTAACGCAGACCAAACAGAACGAAAAAAGGCGGTCGATATGATACTGCACATTCGGGAAAACAAAGATCGAGAGAAGAAGCTCAGCATCACATAAAGGGCAAGTGAGACAGACAAGATAGATCCCAATGCCACCGAATTATCGGACCTCATCCAATTTGACAGATTCAGCTGAACCTCCACTGCCTAGCTATCTGGATGTCAAAGAGATCAAACGGTTCATCATTCAGCCAATGGGAGTCCCTTCTTGGCCGTCACATACCCAATCCATTGAAAGGTGTGTGAAGATGACAACAGAAGTGGCACAACATGTGTACTCTCAGCAAAGAAGAGAAGAATATACACTCAGTCAAGTCGTTAGTCATAGCCTCATGTCACGCAAGCGAAGCAAGTGTGATTTGATATCACTGATTGGGTTGAAAAACACTCGACGCTGAGTGATGTTGTTTTTCGTTGTTTGCTTATTGAACGTGTAAACCCAGTTAGAAATAACAGCAAAACTTATTATTGTCCACCATTTGTGTTATTTCAAAGGAAAGTCTTACCACCAATCTCAGTTATATATGAGAAATTTTCAATCTCTATTGAGTGGTTTTGCACGATAAAAATGCTATATTTCGAATCAAATCAAAATACACTGTTTAATTGCTAAAGAGTAACAGAAACTTCGAAAATGAAATTTTACTCCAGAATTGACACACCCTAGTGAGTTAGCGGTGATGCATGGCCAGCACAGCCTGAGCTGTGGCTCACAACGCGACGCGTTCCAGCATGAGCTGTGGCTCGCACTCCACGAGTTAACCATCTGACTACCTTCGCTCTTCCTCAGTATTAGCACCAATTTATGTTTTGACTATCATTATGTTCTCTTTCCAAAATTCACATATTCCATAGTCAATTAAATTCTTCTCTTGGTCCTCACAAGTACAAATAATCTCAATCTAGCTTCTTGTTGAAAATACAAGTGACATACACCTAATCATCTAATCCTGTGTTGCCCCATGAGGAGTGTAGGAGTCCCAGGCAAGGCAAGTTGGTCCTGACATTTAAGTGTGACCAGCCTCACTCACCCAAGTGACATTATGTGAGCAATACATCCCAACCTCTTGTTGGATACAAACCTGCATTGGCTGAATCCAGTTAGTGCCTTAATTACCCACTAATCCACTAGGCGCCATAATTTGGTTATATGGTTACCACCCAGTGTAGTAAATGGTTTCCTGGTGTATCCTGGTGTACAGGATATCATTTGGCTTGTCTGTACACAAATGGTTTCCTGTACACCAGGAAACCATTTACAATACTGGGTGGTAACCATATAATCAAATTATGGCACCTGGTGGTTGAGTGGGTAAGTAAGTTGCTCCAATAAGATTGAGCCAGTGCAGGTAATTATCCAAGGGGTGGTTGGAGTTTATTCCTCACATAATGACACTCAGGGATGAGTGAGGATGGTCACTCATCTTAAATGTCAGGACCAACTTGCCTAGCCCAAGGCTCCTACACTCCTCATGGGGCAACACAGGATTAGATGATGATGATGATGATGTGTATGTCACGTATTTTCAACATGAAGCTAGACTGAGATTATTTGTACTTGTGAGGAAGGAGGATGAAACCACAGGACCAAGAAAAGAATTTAAATGACTATGGTATATGTGGATTTTGCTGAGAGATCACACATACTAGTATTTATGCAATCATATACTGTAGGATATTTTATTTATGTGGTGTTGATATATACAACGTACGAGCATAATAGTGTACTATGCAAAATGTAAGAGACGTTACACAAACCTCGTATCATGACAAGAATACAAACCAGAGATAATCTGAAGATCAGTTCTCACCTTACCCATTCCCCAGGGCTTGACAGCTTGTCCAAAGAAAAGGGGCCTGTATTCATAAAATATGCTCTTACCTGTGTAACCTGACTACTGAATCACCCTGTATATAGTAATAAAATGTACAGCCAAAAGCACAAATTCACTTGAACCATTCCTGTTATGAGGCAGCTTGTTTGTTATAAGCAAAGTTCTTGTTTCAAACCAGTCAATAACTAACAACTCTAAACTCTGTAGTTTATTAACAAGCAAGAAATTTACTTTAAGCCTCTCAGTTCAGTCCCTTATCTGAGGCCAGATTCTATATGACCTTGTCCCTGTTTTGGTCTGCCTCTAGCAACTCTTCCCTCAACATTCACACCTCACCCTCTACACCCAGCTGTCATCCTCCATCCTCCCCACATGGTCATTAAAAACATTACTATACAGCAGGCAAAACTGCCAGACAATGTTATACAGGATCTCAGTGTTGTATCATAAAGGGAGAGAGGAAGTTAATTTCTGCCACTGACTGTACTGTCCACAACAGAACATCAATATTCAATGCACAAACAAAGAACCATTAATATTCAATGTACCAATTTAACCCCAAAACTACAGAATTAGTTTTTCAGTTCATATGGCAATAATCAAAAATATTCTTCTGATATAATAGATATGATAATGCCTTTGTATTTTAGCATTACTGTTTCTTAGTATAGTTTAGAATGTAATTACTTCTGTACTATTATAGGCCAGTCACATAACATAATTATGTTAATTTCCAAGGAAGACTATATTCAGCAGTATCAATTAGGATTCTGAAATATTATTATTATCTCATATGCTCTATTATACCATGACCAAGAAAAAAAAAAGGGGGGGTTCAGTCCAGAACTACATACAAATTCTATTTATGTACAACCACTTTACAGAAAACATAGTGCTGGAGAGACATCTGTTATAGTGGCAAAGATATAACCAGACAGCTCCAATACGTAGTTATACAGTACGACTGTCCCTCAACTCCATTCCTATCCCCCAGGAGGAGGAAGGACTGCAGGAGAAGGGTAGCTTAAGCCTGCAGTCACACAAGGTTCCCATTTCAGATGAGTCGGGGGGGGAGGCGAAACGTCCTGTCAAACCTAAACATTAGTGACCTTGGAAACCACCTGTATCATTATATATGGCTTGCAGTTTTGGGGTTAATAGGCTATACTCAAGTGGCAGTGGAGGCTTACCAATTAATTATAAATATTCTATAAACTTTCTCTTGTATCACAGCTTGCATCAATAAAATACAAGAGGACATTAAGGTATAATACACAGAATAAACCACTTGGGAAGGTCTTAGCTTTCTCATTTTAAGTCATATTGATCACCTTACTATGGAGAGAATTTCCATTAATAACACATTATGGGATACCAGGGTGAAATGCGCAGAAATAATAACTCAGAAATGACAACTTTTCTTATTGAAGTTACACGTAATATGGACAGACTTTGCATCAGTAACAAATATATTAAAAGTGCAACATGCAGAATAACTCTCGGGAAGAGCTACAAATCTCCATAGCCATCATATCACACAACAGACTGATGAGGTGTTAAGTGCAGAATAAATCACTTAGGAAGACATGTTACAAATCTCCAGAGCCACAAAGTATGACCGAATAAATCAAAAACACAATACTCACCAGTGGCGACACATAGGCTCCAACACCAAGATGTTGCCAATTGACATTTCCTACATAAAAGAAAAGCAATCACTATGAGGTACAAAAAGGACACAAAATCATGCAAACAGAAATAAAATAATCATATACGATCATGAGGTAGAGAAAAAAAAATAATAGTTTTTATGTACGTTTATACAGAAAACATGACAATCTCTAAAAATACTGTAACACATAAAATACCATTCTTTGTTTCTCTACACTTATGTAACTTGTTTCTCTTTTTAAGCATGCAAAGGGGAAGTGTGCTAGAATGTCTGGGTGTATTATCATATATTTGACTTTGTGCTTGGTCCCAACTGACCCAAATTCAGTGTTACAGTGTATTAACAAACCTAACCTATCCTTATGTATGGAGACTACTTAAGTTATCCTTGCCAACAACAATATAGCAATCAAGATATAGTAGTAGCCCAGTTCTGTATGAGATAAAAATAGACCATAGTGTTCATCATCATCCTGACCTCCTTTCCCACCCTAGGACACGGTGAGGAGTAGCAATGTCCAGACAACCCAAATCTGCCCAATCCAATGGGCCAAGTTTCCATTCACTCATCATTCAAGCCCCCGGAATCCTGGCTCTATCTAATAACCAAAAACATTCATAAACGTACCCAACCGAGCCAATCCAGACGCTGTCATGTTAAAAAGGGGTGCCAAATCCCTGATCATTCACTTCTCACAATAATCATCCAGCCAGCTCGATCTCTTGTCAGTTCGCTAGCCTCACTAGTGTAAAGTGAAGAATTTACCATACCTTGACTCTCTCTCCATGGGGCAGGACTTGTGAAGGTTAAACAGCAAGGAAGAATGGTCCATGGAACAGGTGGGATGGTTAATCAGATGTAAAGTTGAGACTCTCATGGTTATCATCTACTCTTCTGTCACTCCTGCAACATAGTTTATCATCACTGATACTGTATCAGTACCAAACACTGCCAGTACCATCATATCAAAATCACCACCATAAAATTATCACCATCACATTCCTATCATCAACACCCTCACTATACCAGTCATCAACACCATCATGATATCAATATCATATACAGTATTGCAATTATCCACTATCAAATAACATAAAAACTATCATGGTAATCACTCAAAATTTAATACTCTTTCAAGCACAGACATCCAGAAATACAGAAAACACAATATGTAAGCTGTCAACAGAATGTTCACTGCAACAGTCTGTGAGTTCCCTAACCTAATCTCACTAACACAATTAGGAATCCAACATACAATGCCGCAAAAAAACATAAAATTCAAACCTGAGGAAAAAGCAGGCACATAATTACCATGTCAGAGCAACAACAGTGACTTTACCAAGACCTTTTTCTATTTACATTAACTATGAATAATTCCATCCAATGCAGTTGCTCCCTACTTACAAACTTAACTGGCACTGAGAGTTAGTTTGTAACTTTCAGTGTCAGTTTTTAAGGTTGACCATTGAGAGGACAAAGGTTTCCCTCATCTAAATAAAGATGATCGTTGTTACCTGTCAAGGGAGGTGAACCAGATTTTCATGTTTTCCATATACCTTATGCTGTAAATTGGAGAAAAATGGACAAATCACCTTTATAAGAAGCTATGAAACTTAAACTTAACAGTACTATCACAATTTACTATGAATTTAAATGCAATAAAAAACAAAAGATAATGTATAAGGATTTGTTGTAGTCATCTGGCAGTAGACAAACTTACTGCCAATCCCACACTGCCACCTCTGAGGCGTATGGGTCTGAGACTAGGCTACCACCATCCAGTAGAATTATTATTAACCTTTTTCATGTTGTCTTTATAGTGAATTCTAAAATTCTTCATTACCTACATATTCTATTGTATTCATGGAGTAAAAGTTATTCACCACCTAATTTATAGACAAATTTATGATCATTTATAATTAACTGGCCTTTTTACAGTTTATGAGCTTCAATAATGCAGAATATAGGCCACTTTATGAACAAATTTATGGCTATTTCCTGTATGACTCTTCTGCAGTTCATTATTATTATATTCATTTTCATTATCCAATCTTATGTCGCCCCACAGAGGAGTGTAGGAGCCCGGGCCTACGCAAGTTGGTCCTGACATTTAAGATGAGAGTGACGAGCCTCACTCATCCCTGAATAGCATTACATGAGCAATAAACCCCAACCATCCCTTGGATATAAATCTTCACTGGCTAAATCCAATTGGAGAGCCTTAATTACCCACTAAACCATCAGGCGCCAAAATTTGGTTATACAGTTACCACCCAGCGTAGTAAATGGTTTCCTGGTGTACAGGAAACCATTTGGCTTATCACTCGGTGTAGAGTCACCCAAAGGCAGAAGGACAAGGAAAGAATGAAGGAAAGAAAGGCAGAAGAGGGAGTGTAAAGTCACCCATAGGCAGAAGGGCAAGGAAAGAATTCATGAAAATAATTATGCCCACCTGTATCTGATATTGCTCCATATGCATAAACTTGAGATTTGGGTGGGGTATGGGGCCTCTAGTAGTAATTTGGGTTAAACTAAGCAGTAATCTGTGCAGATCGTTGGATGACTGATCTTCATACATGCACTACCTTTGATCACAAACCAAGCTTGTATCATTTCTGCCAGTACTCAGTTTGCCACTCCTGTGAAATTATAACTATTAAAGCTTACAGACAACTAATTCAATCAATGTACATACAGTAAACTTATAAACTAAAAAGGGCAAAGGATTCATAATAAATCTTATTCATCAGTCACTCCAGCCTGCAGTCTGCTGCATTGTTAGTTGAACAGAATCATCTGGTACAAGCAACAGTTAAAAAAAAATAAAAAAAATCAGGTTACCCTTATCCAGTTAAATCATCCTGCAGTCCACTGAGTTTTCAATCAAGTGAGCCTTGGATGACATCAACAACCCCCCACTATCCATTGTTGTAACTTCACCAAATACTTCGTAAAAATAAAGTAACTGCCCACCTGTATCTGATATTGCTCCATATGCATAAACTTGAGATCTGGTTGAGGTTTGGCACTGTATGGGGCCTCCAGTAGTAATCTGCGTGAAACTATGCAGTAATCTGTGCAGATTGTTGGATGACTGATCTTCATACATGCACTACCTTTGACAACAAACCAAGCATGTATCACTTCTGCCAGTATTCAGTCTGCCAATCCTGTGAAATTATAATTATTAAAGCTTACAGACAACAAATTCAATCAATGTATATACAGTAAACTTATAAACTAAAAAGGGCAAAGGATTCATAACAAATCTCACTCATCTGTTACTCCAGCCTGCAGTCCACTGCTTTGTAGTTGAATGAATCACCTGGTACAAGCAACAACAAAAAAGAACCCCCCGAGCTTGACCTTACAGTGAGATCATATAGCCCCGCTAGGTAACAGGAGGGCGCTACCCCTCCCGGCACGGCAGTCCTGGGCGCGGCTCGAACTCGCGACCCCCCGGTCCCGAGCTTGATGCTCTACCTCTGAGCCACCTGGTACAAGCAATAATAAACAAAAAATAAAGTTCAAAGTCGTTACCCTTATCCAGTTAAATCATCCAGCAGTCCACTAAGTTTTCAATTAAGTGAGCCTGGGATGACATCAACAGCCCCCCACTATCCATTGTTTTCGCATTATTGGAGCCATTATCAATATGAAGTTAAATACAGCATTATCAGAGATGTTTTCGAGCTATCTATCTATCTATCTATTGCCAGACGCCTCAATCCCGAACGGGGTGGCCACAAACAAATCGCCTCCATGTCACTCTGTCCCCTGCCATTTCACTACCACGCTCCCAACTCACACCCCCCTCTCTCATATACCTCTCCACTCCATCCCTCCATCTCATCCTCGGCCTCCCCCTCCCTCTTGCCCCCTCCACCTCACTCACATACACTCTCCTCGTCAATCTTTCACT
>JAGKTI010025778.1:0-13841 GCA_018397915.1 Birgus latro
GGGGTTAGAATTCAAGCTACCAAGAAGTATGGAATTCAAGCAACCATGATGATGGGGGTTTGAATTCTAGCGACCAAGACGAGAGTTTGAATTCACGATCAAGACGGGTGTTTGGATTCAAGGGACGAAGGCTTTTCCGTTATTAGTATTTTTTTCTTACCCATTCGTCTCAAGGCAGTTGAAGATTGACCAGTAACCAAGGAGACTCATTTGTATATTAAATTTTCAGTAACAGTGATGGAATAGTTTGTTATACTCCCTATCTTCTGAAAGGAGTGTAGTAGAGGGAAGCCAGCCTGCAGTCCACTGGGTTCTCTCAATTATTAAAAGGTTCAGTGAAAAAGCTAAAAAGTTTTTCAGGTGCTGTACTGTAGCTAACATTTTTTTTTTTTAAAGGTTATCCAGTAATAATCAAGTATAGTAAAACCTTGCCTTTTTTTTGGGGGGGAGGGGGTGGAGAAGGGGTGATCCAATAGAAGGACCGTTTTATCCAATGGCCCCTCAAAGTCGGATTTTAAATGTTTGAAAAAGAGTACAGTAGCATTCTAGTACAAAAAATAAAAACTGTACCTTTTTCACACAAACTTGGCCCATAATTTTGGCCTTCAGCCTGTCACATGCGTGTCATTGCACTTCATAAAACACGTATTGCATCCCATTTGACGGTGTATTATAGTACAGTTGTAATGCCATTTTTTTTTACATATAAGATAAGTAGTATAAGAGTAATTTAAGTTAGTATAAGTATAGGTTAAGTATATATGTGATTTACATTAGGTTATGTAAGTGATAAGTGTATTCTGGACCGTGTTGAAAAGTAAAGTGTGAAGTGGACTTTGTAAATCGTATTTTGGGCTTGATTTTACTAGTGAAAGCAACTGGACAGGACGGGCAGGCATCTGGCTTCAGTTGAACCGCATAGAGAGTTAATTTGGTGCTTATATTGGCGAGTAGTCATATTTATGCCTAGAATTCAGAATTTTTGTACTTAGGCTAGTGTAGCCGTATTGTTCTACTGAATAACGTTGTTTAAGAACTTAAGTAAAGTCTGATTATTGATTATTCACATAGATGACCGCGAAAATTAATTTATTTGGCACAGACTTCAGTTGTTGATTAGTGCCGCGGGCGAAACAAAGAGAAAGTGTATCAAACCGTGATTTCAGGCATCGTATGTTAAATTGTTAGACCTATGCTATAGCCACAAAATTTAAATCATCATAAGTTATATTTTTATAAGTAGAGTAATGCGTACGTGTTTATTGCAAATTCTGGTGCGATGTTATAACCTGGTGACAGTAACGTAACTGTTTGTAGTTAGAGCCAGACAGTGCGATCGGAGCGGATGTTCGCGGGCATTAGCTCTCGCGTGCCCAGGGAGCGTCACTCTCGAGAAAGACTTCATTGGGTGTGGACGTTCGTGTTTCAGGTAAAGCTCCGAGAACTTACTGTATTTTTCTCTTATACGTCATCATAATTAGTTGTTGATATAACCATAATTAAAGTAAGATAGCTGAGCATATTAAAACCCCTGACTCTCGAGAAAGACTTCATTGGGTGTGGACGCTCGTGTTTCAGAGCCGGCAAATGGCGTCGGGTCATGGAGTCTGCGCCGGCCATTGTATGAGAGTCACAAGTCCAGTGCCCGAAAGCCCTTTACACTAATTTACACATAGTCTATTTCCAATGCACAGTATAGTCAAAGTCGGTTGGTCCACTTAGTAAGCTAATTTCTTATAAAACAAATGTAATATGTTGGTTAAAGGTGTGTGAGAAGGCGGAAAAGTGTATTGTCCCGCCGTGTGCAGCGCTGTGAGCACTGAGTTCTATAGGTTAGTAATGTTGGTTAAGTATATTTTCCTTTGAAATGTCATGTGGTGTAACCCAGGTAGAATAAGGTTGATTTCTTTAGAACTGAAGTAAACCGTTGTAACCCGTTGTAACTGGATCTTGCCATGAGTCCTTGTGCGACCGTGCGTGGAGTAGTTTATGAGAGTTACCCCTGTTGTAAAGGTTTTCTATGGTGCAGTCGGGAGAAGCTTTTGAACTGTGTGGAATAGATCTTGCATTCTCTGTCAATTATTCTGTTGTAATGGAGACAAGTGATTAAGATCTAGTAATTAGATCAGGTTTGAAACTATATCATTGCTGTGTAATTAAGGACATTAATATAGATAATAGACAAGTGTGTTTGGTTATAATCCTATGGGGTAGTACAAGTGAAACGGGATGGCCCACAAAGCATGTTCATCTAAAGAACCACGCTCTCCTCTAAAATGATCACGTTACCATGTTATAGGCCTTGTCCCTCTTCCATCGAATGGGACTAAACTATAAATAACATTAATTCTTTTTTTTTCCCGGCAACTGCTGGGTGGTGGCAGCGATACCAAATAATTTTAATTATTAATGAGGCCTTATTCTTAATTTACTGGCAGTAACAGAAAATTCCTTATTGTATCAGAATTCTAATATTACACAGTACAGCACCAAAAAAATGAAAACTATACCCATTTCACACAAACTTCGCCCATAAGTTTGCCCTTCTGCAGTCTGCTCCACATCCTTGTCAATGCACTTCATAAAACTCACGTAGTTTGCCCTGCGTGACGTTACAGCAGACGAAGTGGTTGTAGTGTCTTTTAAATCCAGTTTCCATTTTTCATTTTATAGAGGTACCGTACGTTGAGGCTTTACTGATAGCATTAATTCCTAGTGGTAATGCCTTCCCCATGAAACGTTTCTTACCACTGATTTTTGTTTTGTTGGCCATGTGGAGAGGATGGAGAGAGGTCGACGAGGAGAGTTTGTGAGTTAGGTGGAGAGAGGGGAGAGGGAGGGGGAGGCCAAGGATGGGATGGAGTGGAGAGGATGGAGAGTGAGAGATTGACGAGGAAGGTGTATGTGAGTGAGGTGGAGGGGGGGAGAGGGAGGGGGAGACCAAGGATAATCCCGTAAGGGGTGGCCATTTTGAATTATATGGGGAGGGGCACACACCCTCTGCCAACCCACTTGATACATATATGGAATTTGCAAACTAATGTACTTTATGTGGCTGTGTAGAGAGGATGGAGAGTGCAGAGATTGCCGGGAGTTTGAGTGAGGTGGAGGGATGGAGTGGAGAGGTATATGAGAGGGGGGTGTGAGCTGGGGGCAGGGCAGTGAAGTGGTGGGGAACAGAGCTACATGGAGACAATTTGTTTGTGGCCACCCCTTAAGGGATTAGGTAGATATTTTAATGAGCTTAGTAAACTAGATAGGTTTGATATGGCCTTGTACATTAATCTTTACAGTAGCACGGTTCATATTGGCAATTTAAGCTCCCTAACACCTTTTCCTAAGTAATTTGGTTTATTCCTAATGTCTCTCATATATCCTGCCATTATTCCCAGTCTGCATAAATATTTTGCAAAACTATTAATTGGCTCCCAAGCACTTTTTCCTAAGAAACTTGGTCTGCTCTTACTGCCCTTGCCATATGAATCCTACCAATTTTGCCATACTCTGCATCAGTATTTTGCAAAACTAATCAGTTCCCTAACACATATAAAAATCCTTCCAGTATTACCATATTATGCATAATTAACTTCCAAAAGAATGTTAACCAGAACTCCCTAACACCTTTTCATAAGTAACTTTTATTTTACTTTATAGTTTATACCGACCTGTTAGCTATATAAATCCATCCAATATTGCCACACTCCGCATATATAACTTCCAAAAAGATATTAATCAGCTCCCTCATAACTTCCTAAGTAACTTTTTAATACTGTCCTGTCGTATAAATCCCTCCAATATTACCATACTCTGCATAATCTTATAAATCCCTCCAATATTACCATACTCTACATAATCTTATGAATCCCTCCAGTATTACCATACTCTACATAATCTTATAAATCCCTCCAATATTACCATACTCTACATAATCTTATAAATCCCTCCAGTATTACCATACTCTACATAATCTTATAAATCCCTCCAATATTACCATACACTACATAATCTTATAAATCCCTCCAATATTACCATACTCTGCATAATCTTATAAATCCCTCCAGTATTACCATACTCTACATAATCTTATGAATCCCTCCAGTATTACCATACTCTACATAATCTTATAAATCCCTCCAGTATTACCATACTCTACATAATCTTATCCCTCCAGTATTACCATACTCTACATAATCTTATAAATCCCTCCAATATTACCATACTCTACATAATCCTATAAATCCCTCCAGTATTACCATACTGTACATAATCTTATAAATCCCTTCAATATTACCATACTCTACATAATCTTATAAATCCCTCCAATATTACCATACTCTACATAATCTTATAAATTCCTCCAATATTACCATACTCGACATAATCATATAAATCCTTCCAGTATTACCATACTCTACATAATCTTATAAATCCCTCCAGTATTACCATACTCTACATAATCTTCTAAAAGGATATCAACCAGCCATAAAAAAAATAAATCGCTAAGGGAAAGATGTTGTGAAGTTTCCTTAAGACATTACTGGTTCACATTAGTTAACAACCTCTAATAGGGAAGTTACATTATTATAGAGGCATAGACCATATCACTACATGTATAGGTTTTTTTTTTTAAGTTATAAGTGCTCGTAATTACAGGTGAAGTCTTACATAATTGGAGTGTTAATGGAGGACTGCATGGATGGTGGATTCTCTTACATAAAAAAAATATGGTGACCCTTTTATAGCAGAGTATATAACTTGCGGAAAAAATGGGCTAGGTTCACACACCTTGCTGGCTTCACCAAATTTAGGTTGAAATTTGCCTATTCTTGTATCTGTTTCCCATACAGTGGATGCATGTTTAACTGTACCTGGCAGTGTAGTTTTGGCGCATGTTTTACCTCCTGTCCACAATACCTAATCCATTTTCAGGTTAGGTAATGCATGATAGGAGACAGCATCATTGATTTAATATGCTTATCTATCAATACTTATCTGTGAATTTAAAAGTAAAGTTTATCCCACTACAGAGGTGGATGCTTCAGTGGTAGGGTGTTTGACTAGAGATGGCGAAGTTGAGAGTTCTTGCCCTGCCTGGATAGCTGCCTTACTGGGAGGGGTAGCACTCTCCTGTCACCCTAGCAGGGCCATGTGATCCATCTAGGTCTAGCCTGGGGGAATAATCCCTTTTCCCCACAACAACAACTTGACCATCCTTACTCGTGCCCTTTGTATTGTATATGAAGGCTCCAACATGATTACATTCATTGGCTTTGGTCACCTAATGGTGGCTGTCCATGCTGCTCAGTTTCTGGCAGCCTCCCCATTCTGTCTTATCCATGAGGTCTCTCTGACTTTGTCCCAGGATTTTTTCTGGTCTGCCTTTCACAGCCCTACCCATGAGATTCACACTTCTCTCATTCTGCACCCAGTTGTCATCCTGCATCCTCTTAACATGGCCAGATGTCATCTACAATACAAGGAATATGGTTACAGAATACTGCCCAGTAAACTGTCTGTTGGCAGATTTATAGATGAGGTTTCCAATTAGCAACACTTTACTAGGGATGTAGAACTGTAATAATAAAAATTTTGATACTAAATAAAATTAATAATTCCACCGCTTAATCCACCAGTGTAGGGGTGCAAAAATTTTAGCATTGCCCACAAAAATGAAAATCCCACCGATGTGACCACCAGTGTAGGGGTGCAAATTTTTGCTTTCCATTATAATGAATATTCCACCGCTGTAGCACCAGTGTAAGGTACTTAGACTGTATGAATTTAATTCGGTGTTTTCTGTTTACTGCCAGAGTAGATATCCTAGAGTTATTAAGAAGGCCTCGTTAATTAGATTAACACCAAGAAAAAGCATCATCAGATAATAATTGAAATAATTTGGTGTGCTGCCACCACCCAGCGGTTGCCGGGGAAAAAAAGTATTAAGATATACATCCCGTACGATGGAAGAGGGGACAAAGAGGCCTATGGCAGTAACAGGGTAGCGTGAGTATAATATTGGAGAGCGTGGATTTTATAGATGAAACATGCCTTGCGGGCCACTCGAT
Source organism: Birgus latro (assembly GCA_018397915.1). NCBI lineage: Eukaryota > Metazoa > Arthropoda > Malacostraca > Decapoda > Coenobitidae > Birgus > Birgus latro. The sequence goes on from JAGKTI010025778.1 coordinate 6,066, forward strand.
CTCATGAATTACTCCCCAGAGGATTTATACCAAACACATTCGAAAAGTATACTTATCTATATTGCTAACCTTAAATTACACAGAATGAATAGAACTACGAACAGGAATTAGTTCTGGAGCATAGTAATGCATTAGTCTCCGATACCACCAGGAGAAAAAGATCTGAGAGAATGGAAGCTCTCTTCTCCACAGTTTATAAGTCACCTGACTCACATATCACAGTACAAAGAAATTATTCAAGAATATACCACTACGGAAGTACTTTGGGCTTTACATCCAACCAGATGTTGATTAATCGACTCGCAGAATTACTACTCGCCCAATACTAAACACACGTACATAAGAATTCACTCAACTCGACTGTGATATAGAAAATTACAACAACAGGAGGAACTCACATAAACCACGGTCTCATAAGGACTCGTAGTAATACCCAGTTTACAACGTGTTACACAGTTTGCTCTACTTTTAAAGAAAACCTCTCTATTTTACATGGGTTTGCACCACATAACATATCTAGGTAAGTAATCATAAGCCCAAGAATAATACAGTATGTAGACTCAGCGCTTGCAGTTCTCTGCATGATAGAGTGATACAGTACTCCGCTTCTCACTCACTTTTAACCAAAATTTTACACTACATTAATAAAAGGCCTACTAAATGGACCATACAACATTAACGACACTGTGAATTGAAAGGGACTATGTGGAAACGTGTAAGGGCTTTGGCACTAGAGGCTGCGAGACACTACGCAGTCGACGGGCAGACTCCGTGACGCCACACCATATCTGTGGATCCGTGCTCCATGAGGTCCAACTCAGAAGTGACATAATAGCATTGATAAATATGAGACAATTTACTTTATATATAGTTAGAATGTCAACTAATTATGGGGGAGAAATACCGTGAATTACTCGGGACCATTACCTGTGGATCCGTCCTCCATGAGGTCCAACTCAGAAGTGACGCCCCGCTAAAACCCGCAACGTTCTTACTACCCGTTCTGACTTCGACCCATTACTCTGCAGTCAACTTGTTATACCTTCGTCCAGGAATTTAGCAACAAGGAGTTTACACAGTCCTCTACTTATACAAAATGACTTGATGATGATTTAAATTTTGTGGCAATAACATAGGTCTAACAATTTAAAACGATGCCCAAAGTCACGCATTGACATAATTTCTCTTTGTTTCGCGTTGGTACTGGCCTACATGATCTGGTGACTGTGTAAAATAAATTAATTTCGTGTCTAGCAATGACAATAATCTATAATCAGACTTTACCTAAGTTCTTAAACATTATTATTTAGTACAAGTTGATAAACACAGACTCAACTACAAAATTCTGTATTCCAGGTGTAAATATGGCTCATCGTGAATTTTTAATCTCGAATCAACTTTCTTCGCCTCTTTATCGAAACCAGACACGAATTTGCGTGTCCAACTCGCTCCACACGGTCCACATTAACAATAATACTCCCCTACTACACTTTAACTAAAATCAAGCCCAAAAAAGAATTATAAGGTCCACTTCCCATACATTACATCATCTTAACAGGGTCCAGAATTACACTTACATCTTACATAACCTAATGTAAATTACATACATATTATACTTACACTATACTTATAATAACTTATATTACTCTTATACTACTTATATTATACTTATATGATAGACTAGAAATTTCATCATTACAGAACAACTTTATTAACGAGTGTGGCCAAGCAGACCATCAGCTGCAGGCAAGTTAACCAGCTCTGCATGGCTGTCACCTGCAGTGGTGTGCTTTTGTGGTTGACAGTACTACATAACCAGCCCTGCATGGCTGTCACCTGCAGTGATGTGCCTTTGTGGTTGACAGTGCTACATAACCAGCCCAGCATGGCTGTCACTGCAGTGATGTGCCTTTGTGGTTGACAGTGCTTCATGACAGAGGCTCAGGGAAGTGTGGTTTGGTTCCTGGATGGATGGTACATGGGTCTCCACTCAGTTAACAGGGGCACCATACCAGGCTACACAGTTGTACTGTGGCTATATGGTTACTACCTGGCATTGGCAGGAAACAGTTAGGCTTCTACACTTAGTGTAAAGGCACCTGAAGTGGAAAGTAATGTGCCAGGAAGGATTGGGGGGGGAGGGGGAGATGTAGGAAGACAGTTATATAGGGGAAGAAGTAGGCAGCACTACATTCAAGCACTTATAATTTGGAAGTGGTTAGATGTAATGTGCTTGGCATTTAACATTTAGAACAAGGTTAGTAACATGGACACCAAATTTTGTATGTGATAGCATAAAGGTGACTGATAATTCACTATATTTCAGCTTCCCAGCACCACAACTACCAGCAAAGACAACTGCCGTGGCTGGTATCTTCATTCCAGGAAGGCGGTTGTCTCGCTGTTAAAAAGGTGAGAACACTTAAGGCATTCTCTTGGATCTCGGTACATTTAGGTCCTCTCACTTGCTGCCAAAACTTGCTGGAAAAGGTGTTAAGCAAACCACAAGATTAATTTATTGTTAAAAGAAAGTAACCATGAATGTCTTAGGAGGCATAAATTGACCTAAATTATTATAGTAAAATTTTAAACTGAGCTTCCTCCTTATGAACTAAAGTCAGCTGAAGACACATGAATGAAGAGGGTGCTGTCAAGTTCCATTGGTGCTATAAGTACCAGTGGCCTAAGTCTATATCAAAATTACATTGAAATATTTCCCTGGACTTGACTCCTGTTTCATGGATCAGGGCTCAGTGATATATATATTCAAGGAGGGAAGATAACTTGGTGTTTTCACTTGAATTTTACATATTTTATTTTAGTGATAGTCTTAGAGTACCAGAACTTTGCCATTTGTGACAGAGGGTGCTTCACCAGCTATGGTTTGAGGACTAGGACTAAAGCTGCAGTGGCCATGGTTATTGTACTATATTCTTCTCTGTAATGTGGCACAAAATTACAATACCCATCTTTAATGCTAGGCCGTAGCTATATTTACTCTAATATCCTTGGCATGAAGTGCTGTGAAGGATGTAGAGCCACAGGATAGTCTGATATTAGCTGCAATGGGAAAAAAAATTTGGGCAAAGTTCGATGCATGACCTTTCAGTGTTCAAGCTAACCCCATGGCAGACTTAGGGTATAAACAGTGAACATGACTTCCAACACCCAGTATTGTACCTGAAGCTTAACCGAAGTAAAATATGTCATAGTCCCTTCTTCCTTCGGTACCAAATGCATATAATTAGGCTATTGTAGTGCATCACAATTATTTCCCCCTTCAAGACTAGAGGCTGTTATTTTCATCAGTTAAGAAGCTCCATAACACCTTTTCCTATGAATTTATTTTTCCTGTTACTCCTTACTGTCCATCTGTTTCATAAATCAAACTGGTATGGCCATATGCTACACAGATTTCGCTTCTCAGAGGCTTTCGATCAGGTCTTGAAAAAAATCTTTAATTTCCTCTGCTCTTGTAAGGTTCATCGTGCCTTCAACTCTTCCTCTGGTCGTTCTATAGCTGCTGTTGTGGATAGCCACTGTTCTGGAGCTGTCAGTCGTGGTGTTCCTAGAGTTACCCACACCAACTCTTCCCTCTGTTCATCAGTGACCTAAGCTGTAAATCTATCCCCATCCACTTGTACACTGATGACTCCACTCATCACTTTCCTATCCGTTTCTCACAGCGTCCATCCCGGCATTTATTTCAAACAAGAATTGACGCCCTGGCACACTTAGTCTGACTTGGCTCATCTCTAATTGGGTTAAATGTAATATTTTTAATGCATCTGAAAGTGGGTGGAGTGGTTGGTCAGTGGGGTGTGCCAGCTGAGGTGGATGGGAATGGTAGTGTCTTGGTGGACATCTGTGCTGGTAAGGGGTTGGTAATAGCCAACACCTTCGGCACAAGATGATCCACAGGTATACATGGAGAGTCTTGAGGAGGATGGATTGTGAAATTGTAGAACGGAAGGCAATGATAGATTACGTGTGTGTGGATGAGCGAATGAGAAGACAAGTGTTGGATGCAAGAGGGTGGGGGAGTGGAATCTCTGGAGGCTGCAAAGAAAGTGGGTGAAGCGACCAGGGGGAAGACAGGAGGAAATAGCTCCTGTGAGAAGAGTGAAGAAGTTACAAGATAGCGAGAAAATGGCAGAGTATAAGAGAATAATGGAAGAGAGATTGGGAAGGTATGAGTTAGAGCAGATGGAAGGGGTGGAAGATGTATGTAAGATTTTCACGGAAGAGATAGGCGCAGCGTGTGAGGAGGTATGTGGAGTGAGGGAGATGCTAGGGGTGTGCAAGGGACAGCATGGTGGAATGATGAGGTGAAACTAGCTGTGGAACAAAAGAAGAAGGCATATAGTGAATGGCTAGCGAGCCAGGCTGACCAGATTTAGCCTTTTCAGGCAAAATTTAGCCGTTTTTGGGTGATTTTTCTGGATTTAGCCTTAAATTTGGCCTCTTGGGAATTTTAGCCGTATTCAGAGAAAACTGGCGTTTTTCTAGCCTTTTTCTTTTTTTTCCCTAATAATGCACATGGCCAGCTCAGAAGATGAAAAACATGTAGTCAGAGAAAGAAAGGGATTTCACACTCCGGTGTTAAAAGCCTGAGATTTCCCAGAGGGCTTCATTGACCTCTAATCCCTAAATCACCTGCCATCTCCTGGGAGCATGCTTCCAACCTGTCACAGAACTTGGGATACAGTGGTACCAGCCGGATCACGGGGTCACAGCCTCGGGGGACAGAATAATAATAATAATAATAATATAAAAGTAGATAGAACTGACAGGTGTTTGTACAATGAAAACGAGTAGGCTAAAAAGATTTGGGAAATCTCCAAATAAACAACTGTGGTGGTGAAATGTTGCCATAAAGATAAGAAAAATGACTGAAAATAAGATTTATTACATTTTAATGTACATTATTGGTATTTCTGTCACATTTAGAAATTCAGCCGTTTTTTGGCAAATATAACCTTTTTTTTTTTTTTTTTTTCTTGAGTTTAGCCTTTTTCCAATTGAAGAATCTGATCACCCTGTAGCGAGCAGAGGTACGGGAGAAGATGAGAGAGAGAGGTATATGTGAGGTGGAGAAGAGAAGTGAAGAGATTGGTGAAGGAGAGTAAGAAGAAAGTAGATGAGGAGTTTGGGAGGAATCTGAGTGTAAAATGGAGGGAGAGTAAGAAATTGTTTTGGAAGGAGGTAAAGAAAGTAAGACAGTGTGAAAGGGGAAATAGTAGGGGAGTGAAAGATGGGAATAATAGATTGCTGATGGAGAAGAGAGAGAAGTTGAGGAGATGGAAGGAGCACTTTGAGGATGTGTTGAATGTAGAGAGTGAGAGCAGAGCAAGTATAAGTGGTTGGGAAATGGCTGGGAGAAGAAGAGGTGAGAGGAGAGAGGAAGAGATCAGTAGGGCGGAAGTAGTGGAAGCAATAAAGATGATCAAGATGGGAAAGTCCCCAGGAATTGATGGAATGTGTGGTGAAATGCTGAAGTATGGGGGTGAGATTGCTGTGGAATGGATATGGAAGTTGTGTAGATTGGCTTAGTAAGAGGGAAGCGTTCCAGAGGACTGGAAATCAGGTATAACTGTTCCTTTATATAAAGGAAAAGGGGAGAGAGAAGTATGTGGTAACCATAGGGGTATTTTCCTTCTTATTGTGACTGGAAAGATATATGGTAGAATACTTATTGATAGGGTTAGGCATATAACAGAGGAGTTAGTTGGAGAAGAACAAGGGGAATTTAGGAAGGGAAAGGGATGTGTAGATCAGATATTTGTACTAAGATGTTTAGTGGAGAAGTATCAAGAGAAGGGAAAGAAAGTGTATGCTGCTTTCATGGACCTGGAGGAAGCTTATGACAGAATAGATAGGCACGGTATGTGGAAGGTATTAAGAATATATGGAGTGGAGGGGAAATTGTTGAGTGCTGTGAAGAGCATGTACGAAGGAGCTAGGGCTACTGTGAGAGTGGATGGTGAGCTGAGTGAGTTCTTTGATCTGAAAGTGGGACTGAAACAGGGTTGTGTGATGTCTCTATGGCTGTTTAATATATACATGGATGGGGTTGTAAAGGAGGTGCAAGGTAGGGCTGTGGATGTGGCTCTAATGAATGAGAGCGAGGTGTGGAAGATTCCGGTGTTGTTGTTTGCTGATGATACGGTATTGTTGAGTGAAGATGAAGGGGAGTTGCAAAGTCTGGTGAATGAATTTGGGACAGTGTTTAAGTAGGGGAATTTGAAAGTCAATGTGAACAAGAGTAAAGTTATCGTGTTTAAGAGGAATGAAGGCACACAATACGCAAGTGAGGTTGGATGGTGAGGATATGGAGAATGTGATTGCATTCAAGTACTTGGGCAGTGTGATGAGTAAGGATGGAAGTTTTGGGGATGAAATACTTGAAAGGGTACAGCAGGGAAGGAAGGTTGTTGGTTCATTGAAAGCGGTGATGAGAAATAGGGAGGCGAGTATGGAAGTTAAGAAGTCACTTCATGATAGTATCGTGATACCTACCCTGATGTATGGAAGCAAGGCATGGACCTTGCTAGAGGGTAACAAGTCAAGAGTGAGAGCAGTGGAAACGAGTTACTTGAGAGGAACATGTGGAATGACATGGAGGGACAGTTTGACGAATGAAGAAGTGAAGGAACGTTGTGGGGTGGATGTGGATGTGGTTGAGAGGATTAGGAGAAATACACTGAGGTGGTTTGGACATGTAAAGAGAATGGAGAATGAAAAAAAGGGTGTATGCAGGTGGGGCGGAGGGAGGGGACGGCCAAGGATGAGGTGGAGGGATGGAGTTGAGAGGTATATGAGGGAGGGGGGAGTGAGCTGGGGGGAGGGTAGGCAAATGGTGGGTGACAGAGCGACCTGGAGGCGTTATGTCTGCAGCCACCCTTTGCAGAATTAGGGCGTCGGGCTATAGATAGATAGATAGACACTCCATTCTCCTTCCCATGCTTTCTGTTTGTCTCAACACTAATCACAAATAATTGCTCTACCTGCGACCTATCCTGTCATTGACCATTCAACCACACTTGTCCAAGTCAGTGTTGCCAACATTGCGTTCTTTATTTTGTACGATGGACAGTGTATTCATCATAGACTTAGATTTTTTTTTTTTTTTTTTAAGGATGTGCACAAGTTTTTGTCCACAATATTATTACTAGAAGAAGTTGCTCCATACAGTGTCTGTGTGCATAAAAATTAATTTCATTTATAACGCAAGACCTGCTGATGCGGCAATAGTACCCGATCTTGTCTCAGCACATATACAGTAGGCGCGGAAAGTGTTGACGCCATCTTAAAAAAAGAAAACATTCTTGTGGTTAGCAAGGAGAAACAAGTAAATTAACACTCACCATTGAATTTAGTATTTACTGGCATTCCCATTCACCTTTATTATCTTCTTAAGGCGTCTGGGGAGACTGATGGCGTAGTTTTGCAGAACAGACGGACTAAAACTGCTCCATAGCTGCTTGACTGCAGCCTCAAGTTTAGGCAAAGATGATGTGCCGCTTCATGTGCGCCCATAAATTCTCTATCTATCTATCTATTGCCAGATGCCTCAATCCCGAACGGGGTGGCCACAAACAAATCGCCTCCATGTCACTCTGTCCCCTGCCATTTCACTACCACGCTCCCAACTCACACCCCCCTCTCTCATATACCTCTCCACTCCATCCCTCCATCTCATCCTCGGCCTCCCCCTCCCTCTCGCCCCCTCCGCCTCACTCACATACACTCTCCTCATCAATCTTTCACTCTCCA